>BRDA01088120.1:0-10633 GCA_036984385.1 Crenuchus spilurus
ATTTTATTTTTTAGTTTTAAGTTGTGAAGTACTTTGGAGCGATGGCTCAAAAAAGTGCTATACAAATAAAATTTACTTACTTACTTACTTACTTTGGATAAAAGCGTCTGCTAAATGCCTCAAATGTAAATACATTTACACAATGTGTTCTGTAGGCCTTTGAAAGGATTTGGTTATGTTGACACGTCAGGATGGGTGAGTTGTTCCTAAATGTGGAATATTTTGTTAATATTCATGTGGAACATCCCCTACCTTCAGCCTTCTAACTTTGGGACTTTCAGATAAGTACCTTTTTATTCCATTGATTAGAAAAGTAAACTAAAACACTGAGGTGTGGTATAGATTTCCAAAACGGGATCAAACTCAAGGTAATACAGATGTGACATTTATGGTATTTGGATCTAAACCTGGGAGTGTGTTTAAAGATATAAATGATTACATGAATATAAAAAGCAGTTTTTATGGAATATGTAATAATACATATGGATGAGAAGGTGGAGTCTTCATGCTGTTACTTTCACTTTCAGTGTGAACAGGTTTGTGTCAGATGTAGATTTAGTGAGGGGTGTCTCCACACGGAGAGGTAGAGGTAAGACTTTGTATTTTACTCTTATTTCTCACCAAACAGCGTTTAGCAAGCAGCAGGACTCCTGTTTCACACGAAGCTGAAGTTGGCTTCTAATTTCTGACTGTTTAGTACGAAGTCCACATTCCACCTTAAATGCTGCAGAGTTTACATTCATGTTCCTGAGGCCCATTTAAGGTGGACCGGGGAAGATGCTTAACCTGAGCTTCGTTTACTTTCTGTAGGTTTTAACCGTGTTAACTTTTTCATGTACACATTAGCTAACAACGCTCGGACTGTATTGAGGTGGTCTGTCACTTGTTTTCCTGGTTGGACAGACACCAGAGGGCGCTCATGAGAAAGACCAGAATGAATGTGTGTCTATGGTGCTTTAATGAAATAGTATCTTTTCTAAGTCTTAATACACATTAATGCACCACTTTTATTCAGAACGAAGGTCTCTATTAAACATTTCAGCACTGTTTTAATATTTATGCATGTTTAAACACTGGTTTTAAACGTTAAAACAATTCCTTGGCTCTGGCCAATGAGCACCGTGAAGCCGTTCGCTAACCAATCGGCGCAAAGTATCCACTCGCTAACCAATCAGCGTTCAGTTTCAGAAATGCTAGCGTTTTACTGCACAAAACCGGGCGTTTCCATTTTCTTTTAGAAAGACACATATAAAATGTCTAGATTTCATTGGTAATCATGTTATACATGTATATGCTTTCTAAATTTAATAAAACGTTGCGCTTAAAAGTGAGAAAAATATATATAATCAACGTTTTAGCCTTTTAGCTTCATTTAGACCCGTTTAAAAAGAAACTGCTCACAACGCCCTCTAGTGTTTAGTGTGACTTTTTGATGTAAAGGACTCCTCACAAACCGGTTCTGACTCAGATTCAGTACTAATAGGGGTTCAGTTTTACTTTACTGCGAAGCTGAAGTTTCTCATTTTCTCACGAATCTTCTTTTAATTCCCTGTCCCACTTTAAATAGTAAAAAAAACATTTATATGCAGCCTGGTAGGCGCAGTCTACTTGTTGGCTATTTTTTGAAAACGCAGGTTATTTATTTTTAAAATGATGGGTTACATTCAAATTTGACCAAAAACTCTTATAACATAACAGAAAAATGACTAAGTAATCTAATGAGTGTATAATTGGGGCATTAAAATCACAAGGAGCTAAACACAAAAAGATGTTTTGTTATAATGATGATGATGATAATAATAATAATAGTACATTTTATAATAATAATAATAATAATAGTACATTTTATAATAATAGTAATAATAATAATAATAATAATAATAATAATTATTATTATTATTATTATTATTATGATGCTTCTAAAATAAAGAAAATAGCAAAAGAAAATGAATTTCTAACTAAGATTAAGCTTCTTCAAATATCTGATTAAAAATTAGTTTCAGCATGTGTAGATCATATTTCTGTTAGGCCTGGGGGCTTTTCTGGGACCTGACAACCATAATTTTGAATATAAACTATTATTTAATCAGCTAGCCTGCTGATAAGGCCCAAACTTGAGCCACATCCCGCACCAGATCTGGTGCACAAATGACTGCCCTGAAGTGGCCAGATCTGGTTGCCAAAACCTGTATATTTTATTATCCAATTGATGCAGTTTGGCTACATAGACAATGCAGAATATTTTATAGCTGTAGTACTGTTTTACACTAACTGTACCAATAAACATAACAATTGTGACAAAATATCAAAATTCTAACTGATTAGCATTGGTTTTGTTGTGTTTACGTAACTGTTTTACATTGGAAACTGGATCACATTTATGAAAGTCCAGTTTGAGCCCAACACAAAAGGACAGTTAACATGTGTTATAAAAATATTAAACTGATTAACACAGAACCCTAGAACCTAAGGTTCTGGAGAACATCGGAGGGTAAAGGGCAGAATACGTCAATGGCTAAAATTGAATTTCACAAATATAACTGAGTTGAAGTAACTATTTGAATGTCAGAATGGCATAATGACACTTTAACCTCCAAAACGTCTGTTTAATTTACATTGGCTGTGTTCAAAGAATCAATTCAATTAGTTTCTCAGATCAGATCTGCTGAGATGACTGTTCACACTGTTATTAGTAAGAGATCAGATCTGATTTGTCTGTCCACACATCACAAGTCTGTGGGTTTCTGTGATAACAGTGAAGGCGTCAGTAATTACAGCCACACTGGTGACATGGCTTCAAAGTTGCCATGTTGGTGCTTTTCATGCAAAATAGTGGTATTTATTTAACGCACTCATGGGTAAAATTTTAGAGGTGGGAAGCTGTTTAATGCGTTAAAAATGTACCATGTACCAAAAACTCAGTAACACAGTAGAAAAATAGTAGTGTTGGAGGGATCTGAAAATATATATTAGAATAAGACTAAAGTAAGATTTAAGAGTAATAAAAAGCAATTTTAACTTCCTCAAACATCTGTGATTAGCCTCTTTAGATTTTGGGTCAGTTTTACATTTGTGTTGGGCATCTTTCTGTCAGACAGTGGGCTGGAGAATTTTTCAGGACCTGACAACCTGTGAGTGATGCGAAAGGCACTTCAAAATCTGAGTTGAGCGGCCAGATCGTCCGGATCTGTACAAATATGATTGTAAGTGGATTTCAAAGCATCTCCAAATGTGGCTTGGATTAAATTAGTACAATTGGAATTTCGTGTGGTTTCTGAATGTCCAGACTACAAAAAATCAATCTGGATACAGTCTAGATAGACCAGATCTAAATCTAAAATCAGATCTGGGCTGTCAGAACACAGCCATAGAATAGAAGGCACTCGAGCCCATCTCGGACAACTACCATCTATAATTAATGCCTTTAATATCATATCTTTCAGGATTAATGCCACCATGGAGCGAATGGTTCTTGAAGTTCATGGAATTCCAGATATCCAACGAGCCCATATGTCCGACCAGCTGACGATACACTTCCTGAGGCTCAGTAACAGTGGAGATGTTTTAGCAGTAATTTACCCGACTTCTACTAAAGGCCAGGCTTACATCATCTTTGAGTCAAAGAATGGTGAGATCAGCTCTTATCAACACAAAGGTCTTATTGTAAATGATTAGTAATCATCTTCAGCTTTACAACAGTCAGAATACTATGAGCACTTCCTTGTTTATCAGCTCCACTTAGCTTACAGGTGCACTTTGTAGTTCTACTTTTAATGACTGTAGTCCATCTGTTACTCTGTGTACGTCCTGTACTTTAGTGATCAGGACCCCCACGGAGCAGGTGGATCATTATCAGCACTGCAGTGACACTGATGTGGTGGCGGTGTGTTAGAGTGTGTCGTATGAGTAGCTTTAGAAGTGGTGTATGTAAAATGTCCAAATGTTTGTGGACACCACTTTTAATGAACACATTCAGCTGCTTTAATGCTGACACAGACGTACACAGAGCTTGTCTAGTCCCTGTAGAGAAGTACTGCCAATAGATTAGGACTAAACATGAACTTATTGGCACCATATCTAATGCCAGGCGTTGGTTATATGGGTGTAAAGCCCCCCAGCATTGATTTGGCGTTTGTCTGTCTTGATTATATTGATTGTAGAATTCACACTGTACAGTCTAAAACATCATCTGTTACTGATTCATGAGAGAAAGTCATATTCTGTGCTCTACAGCTCTGGAGTAATATCACTTTTTTCCCAATGATACTCTCTGTTAGTTCCTGGAGTCCTGCAGTGCTCTCACGTTTTGGAGGTGGACGGTGCATTTTATCCCATTCAAGTCAGGAAAGCTCAACAGTCTGAGGTAAAAATCTTCACATCTGAAGTATGAAGGTTTCTTTTTGGTTCATGAGGTTAAGATTATGGTGAAGTTTAGAAAGCTCTTTTAGTTTATTAGGAAAATGTACAAAGCTGTAATAAACCAATCAATCCCTCACACTTTACTCTTCATTATAGAGCTTAATTGGTCCACTGTGGCATGTTAATTGCTTTGTGCCACTCGTCAGAGTCGTTGTTCCCCTCTGGCATCAATGGCTTGTGGGGTACCACTGTTATTTTGGGCGGCACTTAATGTACGAGAAGTCCATTTCAGTACAGCTTCACTACAGCGGCTCTAGAACATCCCACACAGTTAGTGGTGTCTGAGATGCTGCCTCCACCATGTTTCACAGGTTCCCTATTATCATGATGTCCTTTGTCCATGATGAAGGTTTTACACTCTGCTAATGATAATAAAAGAATAATATTTTGAGATGACCCTTTAGTTGTTAAACCGCCAATTCAGTCTTCTAAAACCAAGCCCTGGTGGACGTTGAGTGATGCTTGGGATCACTATCCGGTTAGAAGGTCCAGTGATACCCCAGTTTCATCTTCCTCACAGGAGATATGATGCTGGGAGTTCCTGACACTTGATTGAATCCATCTTGCCATCCAGAAACTGCAGGTTTTAGTACCAGAGGAAACAAAGCAGCCCCAGAGCATCTACCACCATGCTTCACTGTAGGCAGGGTGGTCTTTTCAGTGTGTTTTCTTCTTCAGACAAACTGCCTACTGCCACCAAACCTCGCTGCAGGTCTTCTGCAGTAACTCAAGACTTTTTGACCACCTGCCTCCTCAGGAATCTGGGAACAGTCTGTGATTATGTCCTCTTTCCGCCTCTGTAGCCAGTGTTCCTTTAACTTTGAGCTTGTAAACAATGCTTCCGCCTATCTCTAAGAACATTCAGTGCTTTTGGTATCTGTTTGCATCCCTTTCTTTTCCCGAGTCAAAGACATCTTAACATTTTGGACATCTTCTGACATGCCAACATGCAATCAATTCTCAAAGTCAGCAAATCTCTGCCAGTCCAGGTATTTGATGGGTTTCCTCCGAAGCACACCTGATGTATTCCATGGCAGTGGAGCGGGACCTCTAGTGGTTAGGTGGGGTAATGCTGCGCTCTTCTACCTGGTTTTAACACCTCTTGGAAGGGAGAAATGTGATTGTGGGCTGGTGTGGGTCCTGTGTGTCCCTGATGGTTATATTCAGTGTGTTGTTCTATTTGATTGCAAACAGCTGAAAATCTATAAACTACAACTGTACAAACTCAGAATGAGGCCAAAATGTGAATGTTTTCCTATCCAACACTGTATTAATATGTTTGTTTCTGTGCTGTTTCAGGTGGACATGACAGTTGAAACCACTCTTGACTTAAGCATGTTCTCAAATCCTCAAGAGGCCTATAGACTTGCTCATTTATATCCCTTTGAGATAAGAAAACTCGACAGAAAACGACTCGATTTAAAAGGTTCCCTCCTCGATCTGAAGCTTTTACGAAGGCAGCTCACTCAGCTTCTGGCCCAAGACCTCCAGGTCCAAAGCAGGTCTCCTCCAGCTCTTTCCAACGGATACTCTTCTGCCTCTTCGTCTAACAGAAGGCCTGAGAGTTTGGAGCCCAGATCTTTGCCGGTGCCCTCATCAAGTCCTGTTCAGTCTATTGCGAATGGAGTTCATGCTCGTAGCCGGATGCCAGTGATTGATGGTGGGTCTTTATCCAGCCTCAATCTCCAGCAGCCCGTATCTCCTGTATATGTACGTCCAGGCTCAGGTGAATCTCGTGGTAGGGCTTCACCCTCGATGCGAAGAGAAACGAGCTTTCTCGTGGAGAAGGATATCCTAGACTATATATTAGTCTATAAACAAGACATTATCAAAGACATACAAGCGGCCTATGGTGCAGAGATTAGTCTAGTAGATAATGGAGTCATTTCCAGGGTCAAAATTTCAGGAAGACACTGTGAGGAAGCCCAAGCAAAGCTCCAGGCCGTCACTGAGGAGCTCGGATCTCAGTTGCGAACCCAAGAAATACACCTTTATAAATACAGTCCAAAGCAACAGAGACAGATCAAAGACAGGATCCCACTTTATAAAGATAACGGAGTCTTAATCAAGCAAAGTGACGACATAGTAAAGCTAGTGGGATCCTCTTCACAGAGCTTTCTAGTGATGCAGAGGCTTCTGGGAAACAACGATGACCCTTCTGCTGCCTCCACTCGACAGGGCCGAGATCTGGAGAGAAGCTCAAAGCTAAGGCGAAGTTCCTCACTTCCTCGAAGTTACAAAGTCAACAGGGACGGAGCAGCTGACCGAGGACGCAGTCCTGAACCTGGATATGAAGCCGCGGCCGCAGGACAGGACTATCAAGAGGCGGCGAGAAGAACTCCACAGGTCGCTCAAGAACACCGACGTTCTGAGAGCAAGCAGACCTCCAGGGAGCGAAGCAGCTCCGAGTCTAGAACCAAAAACAGGGAAAACAGACCTCAGCCACGAGATGAGCTGGCGCTGGTACCCACTGCTGCAGAGAAGAGCTCTAAAAAGTTTCCAAACATCAAAGCGTTACTTTCCCCAAATCCCAAAATAACTACAGAAGTTTTCAATAAAATGAAATTAAGACGAAAGAAGTGACTATAAGTGACTACTCACAAGTAAATAAACGTTTCTCACTTGTTTCACTCATTGAGACAAACAGGGCTGAACAACAACAGCCAATAAGAAATGTGCAACAATGATGTGATGTTTAGATTACTGCTCATGTTTTCTTTGCACAGGTAGATACACAAAATGTCTAAATCTGGCAACCGGGGTATAAGCGGGATGGAAGCCTTTCAATTGTCCTGTTAGACCACGTTACAGGACGTTCTTTGCCGCCACCTCGTCTATTAATTAAGTACAATGGGACTCATCGATGCATAATCAAGTAATTATGTCATGTAAATCAGCTGGACAGGAAATTGAATGTAATTAGAATAGATAATTAATAACTAAAATTTTGGCACAATTCCAGCATTATCTTGTTTTAATTAAGAATTATGTATCATATATTATATAATTACTGTAAATTTGTCTTTCAATTTTTTATACAATCTCAGCTGCTTCTACACTGATCAGCCATAACATTAAAACCACCTTATATGTACACTCATTGTGCATTTTATCTCCACTGATACTTTGTTCACCCTGTTCCTTAATAATCAGGACCCCCACAGAGATATTATTTGGATGCTGAGTGCAAACCCTTTGCTTTCAACTGGTTTGTTTTCAAGTCTTGCTAATGTTTAAGAACCAACACTGCCCTCATCAGGCTGACCAGGAGAACTGCACACAACCAATATGTTCATTAAATTTAATTAGATAAGATGGAGTCATCTGACCAGCTCAGAGAAAAGCAATAAAGTAACACGTGACATACTTTATTCTATAGTCCTGTATCATTTTAGCTAAAGTAAATTTATACTGTATGTGTCCTCTGGTGCAGACACATCATGTTTTTATTATGTAGTTCATTTTTACTTATTATTTATTATATTATTGAATAATTAATTAAACTAATTCATTATTTAATTTTCACACTGATGTGGAAAAGGCTGCACACTAGTCCATTCAAGCAGTGGCGGTTTCTGATATGGGCAGCTGCCCAGGGCGGCACAACGTCATGGGTGGCATGAGGACGACATGCCCCGCCCCAAAGAGGTTCTGTGAAGTGTCCGTTTTGGACCATTGCATTGCTTAGAGCTGGCTTTTGTTTGTCTGGGGGGTTGACGAACAGGGCCATGCCTATGCTCTGGCTACGGGGCCATAGAACGTCTGCTTCAGCACTCATCAGTGTTTCCCTAAGCCAGGACTACGTCACCCATTAACTCAGCTCCCTGGCCAATCATGAGCTATTTGCCTCCGCAGGCACTGACGCATAGCCGTCATCCTTTCTCACCACCACCACGCTGGCCTCGGTCCTTTTGCCCGAGGGGTAGCTTTGCCTCTGCTCTAGACCGAATGCTGCAGACCTGGGCTACAGCTGGTGTCTACGCCAACAACCCTAATAATTAACCTCTCCACCAATATCCTCTTCTGAGTTTTCTTGGCAGAACTACAGTGTATAATTATTAAACAATTCAAGGAATCTGGAGGAATTTCAAGGAAGGGGATGAGTGCAAGTGTAAGCTGCACATCCGTGATCTGTTGCACCTTACTGGTGACAAACTGGCAGCTGCCTGGAAGTGGGAACCACTTCAGCTGTGCAACCGTTCAGTGTTTCCTTCAGGAAATGCACTTTTCTAGTTTAGTATGTGTACCACTGTAGTTGTGATTATGGGCTCCATCAGCTGAGCTCTGCAGATCAGTATCAGCACCCCCAACATCCACTCCTTCCACACATGGCACACTTGCTCATTTCCTGTCTGCGCTCTGTCTGCTGCAGGGTTGACCGGAGCCGAGTTTGACATTAAAGCTTAAAGATGAGCTCTGGATAAAGGAACCTCCTCCAGTGTTGCAATCAACGTCAAAACCCAAAAGGTCAGATTCTGAAGTTCCATTTTTCTGTGGCGAGGCTTCCCATGGCCTGGACGTCTCATTCAGAGGCTGCCGAGGGAGAGTTTCGGCAGGAAATGCCACGCTTCTTCCCCCAAAAGATAACATTCCTGTGTAACCTCACATCTCCATTAAGAGCATCAAGAGCAGTGGGCACTGGAGTGAAGTATCTCAGCAAGTTGAAGATCACACTTAAATATGGCATTGACTAACATTTTAATGCACAAATAGTAAATATTTGATATTTGAGTAAATATATGGGGTCAATAACCTTGACACTGTTTTCAAAATCACGTTCTCTGAATGGCATAAGTGTGTCCTATGGTGTAACCTTAAAAAATAAGAAATAACCTAATATAGAAACATAAATTGTTTTTTTATTTAACATGAACAATCATTTTTATCACTATTTAACAGCATTATTTCTTCAGTTATTTCTGACTTTTTCAGTAAATGTGAGTCACACTAAAGGACAACAACACTGAACACTTTCTCTCTGAAAAAAAAGTCAAATATTAACAATTCTGACATTAAAACTGGTCATGTGATCATGCCATGGATTTCACAGGGGACCTTAGTCACATGGTTTCAAGTAAGGTCCTTCAGCTAAATAAAGCTGCCTGTGGAAATGCCTGATTTTAAATCAGGATATCAGGTCACACCAGAGGACTAATGTACCTCTGTTTCTTCACTTTTAGACATGTATAGATGATAAAAGTGATCAGCATTTACTAAAATGGACACCTGTCAAATGATCTCTGAGGTATTTATCAACATTTGTGTGCTTTTCCTTCTAATTAATAAAAGTTATAAGTCATTGAACTATACTTGAGACAGTCACACTATATGACAGTTTTGAGATTGTAGAGAGAGTGTTAAAAATCAAATAAAACAAGAAGGGAAGAGAAGGGATATACAAAACAGTCATGTTTAACATTAACTGTGTTTTAATGGTAAAATGCCATGTCGCCTCATCAGACCTCAGCATTAATCACCGTACTCAATGCCAACAGTCAGCTAGAGGGTATAAAGCACTGGGTTGCAGAGTAGAGGAGCTGTGTTCTCTGGAGTTATAATATTGGAGCTATAATCCAATATTATTACTTGACCTCATTAATGCACTCATGCGTCAATACAATCAAATCCTCACAGCAATGTCTCAACATCTAAAATGTTTCCAGAAGAGTTAATATGTACAGTCACACATCAAAGCTTTAGAAACATGAAAAAGTTCATTTTTTGTTCATTATTTAATAAAATAAACAGTAGTTTTACTGTAGTTTTGGGGTCATTTGTCAGTAGTTTTGGGGTCATTTGTCAGTAGTTGTGGGACCATTTGTCAGTAGTTTTGGGGCCATTTGTCAGTAGTTTTGGGGTCATTTGTTAATTGTTTGGGGTCATTTGTTAGTAGTTTTGGGACCATTTGTCAGTAGTTTTGGGGCCATTTATTAATTGTTTGGGATCATTTATCAGTAGTTTTGGGGTAATTTGTTAGTAGTTTTGAGGTCATTTGTCAGTAGTTTTGGGACCATTTTTCAGTAGTTTTGGGGCCATTTATTAATTGTTTGGGGCCATTTGTCAGTAGTTTTGGGGCCATTTGTTAATTGTTTGGAGCCATTTGTCAGTAGTTTTGGGGCCATTTGTCAATAGTTTTGGGGCCATTTGTCAATAGTTTTGGGGTCATTTGTCAATAGTTTTGGGGTCATTTATTAATTGTTTGGGGTCATTTGTC
>BRDA01088123.1:0-12994 GCA_036984385.1 Crenuchus spilurus
TAAGATGAACATTTCAGACCCCTCCATGATTTCTAAGTGGGAGAACTTGCAAATTTGCAGGGTGTTCAAATACTTATTTTCCTCACTGTGTATAAGATGGTGAGTGAACACTCTCGCAGATGATGTGTTGGATGCTGGAGAAAAATATGCATATATGATGACCTGAGCCACCTTGACTTGGGCAAGATTGTTAGAGATTACAACTGGGTTTGAAGCATCTCTAAAATAGCAAGGCTTGTCATGCACTCCCAGTCAGCAGTGGTCAGTACCTAAAACAGTGGCATCCAAAGTCCAAAGACTTCAATCTGATCGAGCATCTGCCAGATGTCCTGAAAAAACCCATTAATGAACAAGACTGAATTGAGCTAGCTCAACTTCACTTATTACAGGGCTTGAAGGATTTGGTTCTAAAATCTTGATCCCCAATACCAAAGCTTCAGAGTTTGCCCAATCTGTACAGCTCCACATCAAAACGTACAGGACTTAAAGGATTTGCTGTTAACGTCTTGATGCCAGATACCACAGGAGACCTTCAGATGTCTTTTAGAATCCAGGTCTCAATGGGTCAGAACTGTTTTGGTGGCATACAGAGGACCTAGAGTACATTAACCATATTAGCATATTGGTTTTAATGTTATGGCTGATCAGTGTAATCTATTTAGCCACATATGGTAGTGCTTTCTTTTAGGTGGATGGGATACTGTTATTGCTGCCAGATACATGTGTTATACTTCATGATCTTGTGCACAGCTCTTACCAGAGTCTACAGTCTACAGTTGTGCCACATAAAAAAATTAATTGTGAAAAAAAACTACTTAAGAGGTTTCCTGTTATACAGATTAAATACACATCTGTCAGTCATTCTTCAGCATCTCCTAGAGCATGTTTCTGTGTGCATTATACATCATACATTTGTACATTGTTTATTGGTATGAAGACATCTAGCTATGGTTTTAAGACAAAACTCAAGAGACCCAATTTGTCAAGTTAGGTATTGACTTTAAGCTAATAAAAGTTCATGCAGTCAGGGTTGTGAAACAGACGTTAACACTTAATAAGGTAACAACTTCTTATGTGGAAAATGTTTTACTGGTGGATGGTAATACACACATTTCATACTACACTCTAAATACTAGTGCATCTCCAAAAATGAAAATATTGTGAAAAAGTTGAAAAAAAAGTGAAAAAAAGTAAACAGTCATATTTTATATTAATTACATGTAAAGTGACATTTCAAGCCCTTTTTCTTTTACAGTTGATCAGTTTGGCAAATTGAAATCCAGAATCTCGCATTATTAGACAATTTCATTTAGAGTTTTAGTAAATTACTATTCAAACAGTATTAACATTTAAAAAAATACTAGAAATCTCACTTTTTATGTAATGAATCTAAAATATATAAGGATTTACATTTTTCAACTAAATTATATACATAACATCATAACAATCAACAACTGTGACCTGCTCCAGATGCCCTACACTACTGACCACATTCAAGTTTATATGGATTTTACTGGCTGCTACCTTTATTACTATCATTATCATTCCTGTTACACTACTGTCACCATATCAGTACACCTGAACACTCCAACAAAGTCATAGGATGTAACTGTATCAAGAACTTATAAGTTATTGACCAGAGGAGGATGGTCCCCCATGTGACTCTGGTTCCTCCCAAGATTTCTTCCTCCAGCTCTGAGGGAGTTTTTCCTTGCCACTGTCACCGTTGGCTTGCTCACTGGGAATTTGGTGTTTTGTTATTACTATCCCTGTAAAGCTGCTTTGTGACATCAGTTGTAAAAAAGCACTTCATAAAAAAGTATTTTATTATAAAAGCACTTTATTTGATTTGACTATCATTATAATTACACAAAATGAACTTTTTCACAATATTTTCATTTTTGGAGAAGTATTAACGTCTGCTTCACAACCCTGACTCTGCATGAACTTTGCTTATTAGCTTAAAGTCAATACCTAACTTGACAAATTTTTGTTTTGTCTTAAAAACCCAAGCTAGATGTCTTCATACCAATAAACCATGTAAAATGTATGATGTATAATGCACACAAAAATATGCTCTAGAAGATGTTTAAGACTGTTTGGCAGGTGTTCATTAAATGTATATAATAGGAAACCTCTGAAGTAGATCTGTGTTTAACAATAATGTAGTCACTGTTATATAGCAAAACACTGGATAACCATAACAACAATACTAAATATCCATTAATTGATGGCCAATAACAAGTTTACAAAAATTGATGAGTTTATGATTTTAAGTTTACTCTTCATGTTTTCTTTCTATACTTAAAAACACAAAATTGCCTAAATGTGTGGCAAATGGGGTATAAGTGGGATAACAGCCCTTGAGATGTGCCATTAATGGACTTTGTGAAGGAAACTTCACTTTCTGATGTGGAGTTTTGTCCATTAATTATGTATAACGACACACCTCAGCATCTGTTATACCTTACATAAAGTAATAATGCACAGACAGTTAATTACCAGGTTTGGCTTGATTAGGCTTAATAAGGGCATTTGCAAGGGCATTATAATGTCCATCTAAAATAAAGTTTTACTCTTTACATTTCAGCTGTTCAGAAGAGCTTATTACCTACTACTCATGTACTGATTCTGCCAAAAAGTAGCAAGTGGAATGCTGTATATCATCAACATGAATTCGTTCACTATGGTACAAAAATACCTCAGTGAGGAACTGTATTACTGTGGCCAAATATTCCAGGATGCAGCCCGAGCTAGCTTTGTGATGTATTGCTTCACATAATGCAGCATGGTCATTTCAGGAGGAAGTAGGCTAATCATTGATATAACTACCTGGTGGTCATGAGGCCTTACACTCTTAAAAGAGATGATTCTTGAAGGATTCTTTAGTAAAGAAAATTGTTCTATACAGAACCATGAACATTCAAAGAACCCAAAGGGTTTTTTTCCATGGTGGAAAGGTTCTTCAGATTGATGAGCAATGTGCTGTTGATGGTTCTAAAAAGCCCACAAAAAAGGTTCTGCTATTGTTGAGATGAGAAGCTTGTAATAATAGAGGAACCCTTTTTGGTGCTATGTAGAAGAATTATCAGAAAAGTTCTGTATATAACCATTTACAGAACATTCCTCATCAATCTGAAGAATGTTTTCACCATTCAAAGAACCCCTTTGGTTCTTTGAGTGTTTATAGTTCTTTATAGAACCATTTTCTTACTAAAGAACTACCTCTTTTAAGAATATAGTACAGTACACAGTACATAATAAACAATACTGTAATTGCATATTTATGTTATGCAAAATTCTCCTGCTGGTCAAATTATATCTCTTATCATCTTTCTAAGTGAAAAAAAAAATCAAACATCCTCAGAGAAGCAACCTCTTCACATTTTACTGCACAGTAACTGTGTATTTACTGAAAAATCATATTGAAAAAAAATGTAAATTTGACATTATTAAATATTAAATATTTTGCCATGTATTATTAAATATTTCAATATTTAATATGTTTATTTACTAAATATTTTATGTTTTATTTTTTCCAATGTGTTAAATTCAGCAAATACAGTACATAGAAACTGGGCATTAAAATGTGCAAAAATTACATGTTTAAGTTTATTCCCCATATATGGTGTTATAACTTACTGTAGCAGTGCAGAAGAAGACAACACAATCACAAGTATACTGCAAAGGAACTTGCTGCTTATTTGGTTTTATAAGAACAAGCTGCTACATAACACCGCATGATGGTAAGCTCAATCTGATCACACAAAATGCCATTCTAGGTTAACTGAATTCTAGGTTAAGTAGAAGCAAGAACACAAACAGTAGCCAAATGACAGCAAAATAAGCACTAACAGCACAGCAACAGAATGACAGACACAAGCATTTTGGGGTGCCCACCATAGGCTGAAACCCTTGGAACCAAGCCATGGCCACACTACAGTCACTTCAAAATCAACGAACTGTGACCAGGAATGTCCTCATTTTTACTGTGTACATGACAGTACTAGAATATACTTATACTACTGTTGGGAATAATGTGGTATATAGAGGTGCAGGATGCAGGATAGTACAGTCAGCTAGTACATACTACAGTTCACCCAACTTAGACATCTTAGTTTAAGCCAGGAGTCGGCAACCCGCGGCTCCAGAGCCGCATGTGCCTCTTTCATCCTTACGCTGCGGCTAAGTGTGGCTTGGAAAAAAAATTATAGGTATTTAATTGAAGTTGTATTTATTTGTTTTCGTTCTTTTTTATTGTAGTGGTTCTAAATTGGAAGTTATTGTGAGCTTGAAATATTAAAATAAAATATATATTTGTACGTATTTTTCGGCGTCAGACTCGCCAAAAGCCTGTCTATGATGAAAGTGACGTCCTACGGCCCTGATTTGCAGACGCTGTTCGCAGAGGTTCAGGAGCAGAAGTCGCATTAACTATGGAGTAAGATCACTGTTAAAAATTCACACAAGCACAAACTAAATCGTACATGTATGTATAAGACTTACATTATTACAGGTACGTTTTGAAATGTTATGTTTTCTTACTTACGAATACGATTGAAAAGTGAACAAACACTCGCAAATACATCACCGGGATTCTAGGCCAAACGCATCGAGCGGATGAACAATCGATTCGACACGCATATGTGTGATAGTGGTTAGCAGCCTAGGCCACACTCAATAGAACGCATCATATCTAAATATGAAGATGAAATACACTAACAAGGAAGACGGATGTTGAAGAAGAGAAAATAAGAAAAGTAGCCTGTGCTTTTGTCCCTCCAGCAAAGGACTAAACTGCTTCATTAACACTTAAAGAAAACATAACATTACTGCAAACCCTTCATTTACACATATGTATGTCCTATCATGCATTTTACTTCTTACATGAATAACTTATAATGAATAAATGAAGTTTGTGAAATGACCACACAAATTAGGCAGACACTGTAATAATATATGTATTTACAATGTTGATTTTGAAAAATAAATCAAGTAAATGATAAATGAACATTTTTAAGGACAGTTTATCTTTTACAAAAAATATTGCACAACTATTTACTTGTTTTTTCAACATTTCCTTCAGTGACAGTGCACACAGTAAACTATAACAGCACTAAAACAGCAGTTGTGGCATAAGACCACAGAAATTAATCAAATATACTATCTACTGTGTGTGCTCTTGGGAATGATAAGGTTTTGTTGTTGCTTGTAAGAGAGAGAAGACAGTTTGAAATAAATGGAATGGTAGTGTTTATATTAAAGAAAGGAGTAGAATGGACATGGAAGAGGATGACTGTGGCACAAGTGTGGGTGAGGAAAAATTGTAACATATTTTAATATTTTATGTGCAATTCATTATTATTATCACTGAACCTTACTATTTTATATATATAAAATTTCGTTTTCTGTTCACTTCGGGATGCAGTAAAATGACAATAAAGTAAATCTTGAATCTTGATAGTGTTAATATTAAAGAAAAGAGTAGAATGGACAGGGAACAGGATGACTGTGGCACAAGTGTGTGTGAGGAAAAGGGCCAAAAATGTACTGATGAGTTCACTTCAAGACTGTTCTGTTACACATCTGATCAAGCTGGGAGATGCACAGTATATGGTGGATCTTGTTAAATAATTTCAGTACACAGGTGATGTCTTGCACTCCTCCAAGCTACACACAACTTCCCTGCACTCACTGACAGCCTTCATGCAGCTTTTCAGCAGCTTTCAGTCCAGAATAGTGGCCGCGGCTCCGCAGCGCCATCTACAGACTGTTACCCACATTACAATGGAGTTTCACCTCTTAACTAAAACGTAACTCTCTACTACTTAACAATATACACTGCCATGGTAATATTAAATAAATTAAATCATATTAAATAAAATACATTAAATAAAGACATAATATGTTTTAATCAAATATATTAAATAAGTCTGCAGAGAGGCAGATTAAAGCCGTTGCATCCATCAGCTGTAAACAGCAGTGGTTCACATGTGCAAATCAATTTTTCATCCACTCAATGCATTTGGCCTAGAAGTCCGGTGATGCATTTTTGACAGCGTTCGCTCACTTTTCAGTCGTATTCGTAAGTAAGAAAACGTAACCATAATAATTTAAGTCGTATGCATATGTGTACGGTTTTATTTGTGGGTGTGTGAATTTTTGACAGTGATCTTACTCCATAAAAATGTATAAAGGATGATGGTAAGAGTTCTAAATGTTCTAAATATGTTCATTACATGAATACAATTTCATTTTCTCTGAAGCACTTGGATTTCATAAGCAACACACTATAGCTGTTATACAAAGTGTAAAGGTAAATCTATATATATATAATTATCTTCATTTTAGATGTCAAAAAGCATTTGCGCTCCCAGTGTTTTCTTTTCTGTGGAAATCGGTCCAAATGGCTCTTTGAGTGTTAAAGGTTGCCGACCCCTGGTTTAAGCAAAAGTTAAACAAAATCAAAAAAGTTATACATTTGGCTTGTTACTTGCATTGTAAAATAATTCAGCTCAGTTTAAAAGTAAATTAATTAAAAAGTGTATTAGAGTCATCTTGTATGACACTTTAGTTCACCCAGTTCCAACTCATTAGATCAAATGTGGTAACTAATTTTTAGTACTGCATCTCCATCAACCACACATTATGATCAGTATATGTCTATCCCAAAACAATACCAGTACATTATAACTTTCAAGTCAATGGGGTGAATCCAGTGCTACAGATGACAGGATGAATGCTTCAAACCTAAGTCACAGAAGTGGTTAGATATTTAAATCTGAGCAGAGGTAGTAGAAGTACAAAATTCCATTACTTAAGTAAAAGTAATAGTAATCTAGTAAAATAATTACTCAAGTAAAATTTGAAGTATGATTAAACATTTTTTTCAATATCAGAGATGTGTATATCAAAAGGCCTTCATATTTAAATGTGCAGAAAATCTAATGTGCAAAACTATTAATCAAAGCAGTGACTGGATAAGAACATTGCTGTAATGCTCAGGCAACAGATGAGGAAAGACGCATGCAGGTTTATAGAAAGACAGTAAGCAAACAAAGGGCCAAGCAGGCCTCACTTCATACAGGGTACATAAGTACACAGGGCAAGGGAGCTAAGAAGTTAAGGAGCCAACAAGTTAAGGAGCTAGAAAATGAAGGCGCTAACAAGCTAAAGAGCCAACAGGCAAAGGAGTTAGGAAATTAAATAGCCAAGAAGCTAACAAGGAAATGAAAGGAAACAAAAGAGCTAATAAGCTAAGGGTCAACAAACGAAGGAGCTAGGAAACTACCCATATAGCAACAGTACGTTGGCCCAACATTTGTTAACGTCGTCATGGTCGCACGTCGAATTTCGCCGGCGGACTAACGTTGGTCAGTGGTTGGCTGTATTTTCAGAAGGCGTCAAAATGCCACCGTTTATCCAACGTCGGCTCCACATTGGCTATGTTTGGAAGGAGGGGCGGTATAGAGAGCAAGCAATTCCCACCTCAAAGAGCCGGTCTTGAGTTTACGGCGGTGTATTGGAGCCACTTAGTAGAATATTTTTCAGGTTTTTATTTCGAGATTAAAGTCGTAAAAAAGGGTCGTTGCAAGCTCATTACAATTAGGGAGGTTCATGAATTAATAAAGTTCTACCTATACCTTTCGTATAGGTTTCACAAAACTGTCACCTGTCACCTCAACACCAGCACGTTATTCGGAAACGACTTTGCACCGGTGAGCTCCGTCTCTCATCTGTGCTTAAAATCAATTTATTATTAATAAGTCTTTATGGGTAATACTGTTATACTGTTATTTATAAGAATGAATGTGCTGGGTTTGATTCAGATGGGAAAAACTTCTCTTGTGCATAGATGTGCCTGTGTTTATCTGCTTTAAAACATTAGCGCCATGACATTTAACATAAACAATTTGTAGCTACTACAAACACTGCTCATACACGTTCTGAGCAGTTCGGTTACTTCTCTCTCTCTCTCTCTCTCTCTCTCTCTCTCTCTCTGTGTGTGTGTGTGTGTTGGAGGGCGATACTAAAGGTGTTTTCGGATTAAAATTCAATACTAATCAGCTCTCGTTATAACCGATTGATTTCCCTTACTGATACGAAGTGGAACGACTGAATAACAGCCGTAGAACTGCGCAGAAAAAAAGATCACTAAAGATGCTCCGTGAGGCACGTCGCTCCAAATGTTATTTCAGGTAAGTAAACATTGAAACTTCACTCAATTTATAAATGCACAGCTGTCCCATACAAGTGAGTAATAATGAGTAATACAGCAGGACAAGTGTGCGCGTGCATCACGTCACGTGCAAAACGACCGTTATCATGTGGGTCGCGCGGACATTTAAACTGAGGGAATTGAAGCCGGTTGTGCCCAGTTGGCTAAAAAAGATAACAATAAAAACACTACAAATTTTGATCTACACTCACCAAAAAGGTATTCCAAGTATTTGTTAATTTATATTTAGATATTAAATCGATTTTAAATAATCATTGTAAATAGTAATCTGATCAACTGCCAGAATTGAAACACAAAGTTAATTGAAAAATGCTAAAAGCAAACATCTAACAGCTTTCAAGCTTTAAAATATTTTCCTCTACATCGTCTACACAGGTCTCTTGGTGTGATTACTGTGTGTCACATTTAATCTAGAGGTTCCAGTAAGGGCGTTTGGCTACAATGTCACTGTGCAGCAAAATTCTATCAGAACGGTCACTCAGACGCCTTGTTAAAAAAAAACACTTAATTCCTTTATTATACATCAAATTTTATTAACCAATCAAACAAGTTTGATAACTAACAGATTTTCCTTTCTGAAGGTTTATAAAAAGGTTTGCCTTGCAATTGTAAAATGGTTGGCAGCCAACGTAATGCCAATCTAGGCCCACCATCAAACACCCAACGTCTGGCCAACGTAAGCCCACCTACGAACACTGGTTGACAGCCAACGTCTGGCCAACGTAAGCCCACCTTCGAACACTGGTTGACAGCCAACGTCTGGCCAACGTAGCCCCACTGGCCAAAATGTCGTTGGCCCAACGTGACTTGCCAACGTCATGCTTGCTATCTGGGAACATGCTAAGGAGCTGACAGGCTAAGGAGCTAGGAAATGAAAGAGCTAACAAGCTAGGCTAACAGAGGACCACTGAGCTGTCAATAAACAAGGAAAGCCAACACAGAGGACCACTGAGCTCTCAATAAACAAGGAAGGGTAGCACAGAGGACTGTTCCCAGATAACAAGCATACGTTGCAATGATTATTTAAAATTGATTTAATATCTAAATATAAATTAACAAATACTTGGAATACCTTTTTGGTGAGCGTAGATCAAAATTTGTAGTGTTTTTATTGTTATCTTTTTTAGCCAACTGGGCACAACCGGCTTCAATTCCCTCAGTTTAAATGTCCGCGCGACCCACATTATAACGGTCGTTTTACATGTGACGTCATGCACGCGCACACTTGTCCTGCTGTATTACTCATTATTACTCACTTGTATGGGACAGCTGTGCATTTATAAATTGAGTGAAGTTTCAATGTTTACTTACCTGAAATAACATTTGGAGCGACGTGCCTCACGGAGCATCTTCTAGTGATCTTTTTTTTTCTGCGCAGTTCTACGGCTGTTATTCAGTCGTTCC
Organism: Crenuchus spilurus; assembly: GCA_036984385.1. Classification (NCBI taxonomy): domain Eukaryota; kingdom Metazoa; phylum Chordata; class Actinopteri; order Characiformes; family Crenuchidae; genus Crenuchus; species Crenuchus spilurus. The sequence goes on from BRDA01088123.1 coordinate 9,644, forward strand.
ACTTCGTATCAGTAGGGGAAATCAATCGGTTATAACGAGAGCTGATTAGTATTGAATTTTAATCCGAAAACACCTTTAGTGTCGCCCTCCAACACACACAGACAGACAGAGAGCACAGATAAGAGACGGACCTCACCGGTGCAAAGTCGTTTCCGTATTTTTATAATAACGTGCTGGTGTTGAGGTGACAGGAAACCAGGGATTTCTTTATTTTGTGAAACCTATACGAAAGTAGAACTTTATTAATTCATGAACCTCCCTAATTGTAATGAGCTTGCAACGACCCTTTTTTTACGACTTTAATCTCGAAATAAAAACCTGAAAAATATTCTATTAAGTGGCTCCAATACACCACCGTAAACTCATGACCGGCTCTTTGAGGTGGGAATTGTTTGCTCTCTAAACCGCCCCTCCTTCCAAACATAGCCAACGTGGAGCCGACGTTGGAGAAACGGTGGCATTTTGACGCCTTCTGAAAATACAGCCAACCACAGACCAACATTAGTCCAACAGCGAAATTCGACATGCGACCATGACGACGTTAACCAACATTGTTGCTATCTGGGTTGGGTTCTCAATAAGCAAAACTAGACTAACAGAGGACCACTGGGGTCACAATAAACAAGCTATGCTAACACAGAGGACTGCTGAGGTCTTAATAAACAAGGAAGGCTAACAAGCTAAGGAAGCTAACAAAGCAAACACATACTGGAAAAAAATAAATAAATCAACAGAGACAAACTTGAAAAGGCTGAAGAGAATTGGTTACGTTAAAGTGTACATGGCACAATACCAAACAAATTACAGTTCTTCAGGCTAATCCAAGTAATCAGAGTCTTAGGGTGCTTTCACACCTACATTGTTTGGTCCAGACTTTCTGACTTTTCAATTTGGTCGAAACCAAAACACCAGGTGTGAAAGGGGCCATGAAGCATGGTCCAGACCAAAGGAGCAAAATTTGGTCAAACCAAAAGAGGTGGCTTTGGGCCGGATTTACTGAACCATGGTCTGGTTTGTGTGCAGTGTGAAAACACTTTTCTAGAAGGTTCGGATTTTCAGACCAAATACAGGAAATTGACGCATGCGTTAACAACATTTAACAACAAATAAAAGTGAAATAAGCGGAACAGCAGCAAAAATGAGCCATGGTAGCACATGGAGCAAGGAGACAACATGCTTAATATAATTTTGGTCTGATTGAACATGTGAAAAGTCAGCTTTAAAAACACAAAAATGCTGAAATGCAGCTTATTTTCTGAGAGGATGAGAGAGCAGAATATAAAAGTATATAAAAGCATCAGACGCACATCTTTCTACAAAGCAATCAGTGTCGAGTGTAGGAAGACGCACCGCACGTAAGTGATGATGACAGCACGTAGGCGTGTCATACTAAGGCCTAGTCCACACGTAGCCGGGTATTTATAAAAATGAATATCTCCCCTACATCGTTTTCAAAAATAATATCATACACACGAGATCGTTTTAAGAAAAGTTTTCATCCACATGAATCCGCATAAATACGCTGTAGAGTGTTTTCATAAAGATGCCAAGCGCATAGAATGCAGTGTAACACAAAGCTAACACCCATGTCAGCCAATCAGAATCCTTCAAAACAAATCCCTCTCCACGTATTGGAGAAGCTGAACTTTTAAAAACAAACATGCAAAGAGTGTTTGAATTAACATAACAATGAAAACTTCTCTGCTGGCATTCATCCTTCCACAGCAAGGCAGTCAATTACAGTGGTCGCGCATATGACATCACAGCATCATTTGTCGCAGATTGCATGGGCGGTGCCAGAGGGGGCTTGGGGGTGCTTTTGCTACCCCTAGGATGGCCATAGCAGCCCCACAGCACCCCCAAGAAAATAGTCATTTGTATATATATATATATATATATATATATATATATATATATATATAGGCTATATATTATTTTTAGTGTGTGAACACCGTGTATAATTTAAAAGATTAAGATAAAAGCATTATTTTCAGGCAAAAAATAAAAACATAAAGCCAACGTAGGTGATCTAATTCAGCAAATGGGTGCAGCACACATTTGACTTTTGACCTTACCTTCATTTTCTGTTAACCAGGGCACATTTATTTTTTTTTGTAACTTAGCATCGACGAAGCACTAGCATTATCACAATGGAGTGTTTTTTTTTTTTTCAGAAATGTCCACGAGCAGAGGTGGGTAGAGTAGCCAAAAATTGTACTCAAGTAAAAGTACTGTTACTTCATAATAATATGACTCAAGTAAAAGTAAAAAGTAGTCATCCAAATAATTACTTGAGTAAGAGTAAAAAAGTACTTGGTGAAAAAACTACTCAAGTACTGAGTAACTGTCGAGTACCGTCTGATTTATTTGTTAACACAAGCATTCAATCAGACAGACAAAAACACATCTTTAGGCAAATCAGAGTTCATCCAATCAATAAAATAAATTTAAATTAATAAATTAATTACAAAATAGCTTAAATTAAAATAATCCTGGTAAATCCAAGTACTTCAATAAAAAACAAATTAATATAATAATAATAAAGAAATAAATAATTAAGAACACAAATTTTTCACTGGGCTCTGCAGGCAGAACTAAAACAAGGCAGGCCATAAACTCATAAACTGTGTGTGTGTGTGTGTGTGTGTGTGTGTGTGTGTGTGTGTGTGTGTGTGTGTGAGACAAAACAAGCAGAAACAAACTTTCACCAAATAATCACTCAGTGATGTCCCTATTAAGCTTCAACAGTAGTTGGTTCTTGCAGTGAAGCTGTGATCGTTTAGCAGAGAACAGGAGTCCTGCATGACTGAAAAGTCTCTCAGAGGCTGCAGATGCAGGAAGACCTGTGATGACTTTGAGTGACAGCTTCTTGGTGTGAGAGAAGGTGTGGAGTAGATCCATACCTGCATAATGTAGCTGCTGTTTCGCGCTTTTTGTAAGGTAAACATGCTTTCAATATGAGGCCAATGGTGTTCCTCCTTGTCTGCATTGCCGACCGCATAAGAGGTAAAAAGAAAAGTAACGAGCTCATTGTAGCCTAATGTAGTGGAGTAAGAGTACAGTTTCTTCTTTACAAATCTACTCGAGTAAAAGTAAAAAGTACAGTGATATAAAACTACTCCTAGAAGTATATTTTTTTCAAAAACTTACTCAAGTAAATGTAACGGAGTAAATGTAACTCGTTACTACCCACCTCTGATCCTGACACAAACAAAAGAGATTTCTGAGGAGCTCAGAAGAGGTTTTTGAAAAAGTTACAAAACCAGGAATTTCAAGACCAATATTACCCTCCCCAGGAGTGGCTGACCTACAAAGATCACACAAAGAGCAAGACATGAAATAGTCCATGAG
>BRDA01088124.1:0-16047 GCA_036984385.1 Crenuchus spilurus
TAGCACGTTCGCCTCTCAGCGCTGGGGTCTTGGGTTCGAGTCCCCATCTGAGCGGAGTTTACATGTTCTCCCCGTGTCTGCGTGGGTTTCCTCCGAGGTCTCTGGTTTCCTCCCACAGTCCCAAAAAACATGGAGGTGAGGTGAATTGGCTGCTCTAAAATGTCAATGTGTGTGCATGTATGTGTATGTATGTGTGTGCGTGTGTGTTCACCCAGCGATTGACTGGCGCCCTGTCCTGGGCTTGGTTGAATAGTGTAATGCCCTGCCCTGTGCCCAGTGAGGGGGTAGGGGACTAACCTGATAAGGATTAAGCGGGTGTGATAATGAATGAATTATTATTATTATTATTATTATTATTATTATTATTATTATTATTATTATTATTATTATTATTGTTATGGATGAAATAATAATAATAATAATTATCCACTCAATTCTGGTCACGGTCATGGGGAGTCCCCTACCCCTTCACCACACGCAAGGCAGTACATTACAGTATCTTAGCTAAACTTAGGGCAAGGTGCCAATCCTTTGCTGGGCACACACACAGACACACACACCAGAAACCCTGGAGGCAACCCACGCAGACACAGAAAGAAGATGGAGACTCCACCTGGATAGGGATGCGAGCTCTTGAGCCAAGCGTGCCAACCACCAAACCACTATACTTCCCCAATTATTATTATTACTATTATTATTAATATTATAGCCTGATAACCAATCACAGTGTTTAGGCGTGTAGAAAAAAGACGGACTTATTATTTGAATAGATAGTTGATACTCGATAACAATAGAACAGACAGATGTTTTGGAGTATGTTTCCAAGTCCACGTCACCCCAAGACAAAGATTAAATCAAGTCCAAATGAGGTTGAAACATAGAGGAGCTTCTCATTTTCAGTCTTGAGTCTCGACACTGTTACATTGACCGTTTCTTAATAACCTGACTTATAGTATCATTGGATTAAAGTCTTTGTACATTAACTTACCTTAAAAGTCGAGACTTTTAATTCTGTAAATGTGTTCTGGCACAATGACTTCCCTTCTAACGGCACTGCCGTCCCTTCTCCGTGGCCATTTTTCAGCTCCACTCTAGGCTCAGGCTGGCACACTTTAACTGAAAAACAAAAGAGGAGCCTGCACGTGATGCACAATGGCTTTTAAATATTCTGGATTTGAGGGAAATTCTATTAGGACTGAGAGTCTATTGAAAGATGTGCAGTGGATGGAGGATCTACAGATATTCTATAATATTGTACAGAATTAGAGGACTAATGTCATTAACATTGTCAGCACATACTCGCTGGATGGAGTGCAGAGAGTCATTCTGTGCTAATCAGGCTTTGAAATAGTGTCCAGGTGATGTGGAGGATGTACTACATTGGTTATAGACTTCCGAAATAACCTTGAGCTGGATGACAATCCCCCATAGACTGACTCTGAAATGAGCATGTGCTTCTGAATTTGCGGGTGAACATATGTCCTGCATTTGTTGTTTTTAGTTTTTAAGCCCGTAGTGATTGAAGTGAAGGGCATGTCTGGGTCATTTTCATCCATAAAGGAGAGTGTTCACCATAAAGGACATAAAGCTGGTGAGAAAATGAAAGGAGTGGAGTAAATAGCAGTGGCTGAATCACAGTGCTTCACCTCTCTTGTCTCTCAAGGTGCCATTAAGTAACTCTCCAATTACTTTTAATAATTATGTAATCAGCCACGCCTGATGTGCGAGAGGCTTTAATTAAGTTATTAATTAGTTGAATAATGTGATTTTTTTTTTCTCCTCTCTAGTAAAGAAGCCTAAGTCACCCTCTCAACTCAAGCAAAATGAAGGTGTAATTAATGTGTTAGCCAGGGAGATTCTCATGCACCAGTGAAAGCTCAGAAGCAAGCTGTTCTCATCTGTCTGTAACACACAAGCAAGCCCTTTAATGATCTACATTTACATATACTAGCACTTTTGTAGCAGAGGATGTAAAGGTGAACTAATGTGCTGTCTTTCTTTTTATGGTTTTGTTTATATTATCTGATGTCTACATAGAACGTTTGTGACTTTCAGGTGAAACATGCTGAGATGTCATTTTACGTGGCCATTTAAAACATCTTCCAGAAACAAGCTGTTTTACCTTTTTATGGTGGGCTCATTATTTATTTTAATATGCTTTGATTTTCTGTTCATCTAGGAATACATTCATAGGTGCCAAACGCACAAATGGACAAAAAAAAGAGAATTGCGAGAAAATAATGAGTGTCATGGTATGGAAGAGAAGTTTGCGAGAGAGGATGCTCATGAAAATAAAATCTCTTATGAAATGAATGGCTGGTGTAACAATACAATTTGCCTGACCTTGTGTGGGAAATAAAATTTGCTCTGCTCTGATTGGCTGGTTTACATTTCATTAAAAAAAAAAAAAGTTGTACCCAATTTTTGTATGCAAATATTTTTTGTACTTTTTAACACTGAGTGCATTTGTCGGTAAATGAAACTGACTGAAATGATAGGAGAGCTGAGGAAAAACAGGGAGAGGAACGAGAATGGGGTGCACAGTATGGAAGAGAAATACTGAGAGAGGAGTTGAGTGAACAGAAAAGATGTTATGAATTGAGAGGAGCTCAAGTGGGATTTAAATTAATAGTGGATGCTTGGGGGCTGAGTCAAGACTACTTGGAGTAAGAACATCTAGGATTATGTAATAATGGCAATTCTTCTCTTCCCATATTACATGATAGCTCTGTATTAGATTTGCTGCACTTCCAGAAAAACTATGTTCCCATCATTATAGTAGATAATGGGTTAATGTAGTTCATCACTTGCTTTGTGAAGAAGTCCTCAGCTGGTACAGTTACAGAATGACCCTTGCCATCTCATTGTCAAGCGTCTGTTTTGTTCTCCTGTTTTCTTGATTATGCCTGCTCAGCTGGCAGAACTACCACCCTCAGCTTGCACAAATCAGACCTTATGAGTGCTGAAATTTGCAAGTTTTCTACAAATACTACTAACAATGCAAAAATAATGTCATGTACAGCTGGATGCTTTTATATACAGCACTACATCAAACAATTACACTATTGTGAAAAAGTTCATTATTGCTCATCATTTAATTCAAAGGTAAATTGGCATATATTTTATATTCATTACACATAAAGTGACACTTCAAACCTTTTTTGTTGAAGCTCATTTAACTTATAGCTCATGAAATCAGTGTCAACATTAAAACAAAAAAAGATTTGAAATGGCACTTTACAAGCTTATCAAATGTGAGCTGACACTCTGTTTTCCTCAGCCAGTAACCCTACATTGAATATTTATGAGATAGGTGTGAACACTCAAAGTTCTCAAGGTCTTTCTTCAGGTGAAAGCTGTTTTGTTTGATGGGGGTGTTCACACATTCCACAGCTGCTAATCCACCAATGGAATGTCCAAAATTACAATGTCATTATCATATGAATGACAGATTCTGAAAAAAAAGTTCAGCACACTGACTCCCTCTGAAATTTTTCTTCTCTGCTTATTTAAGCTTCTCTCACAAATATCTAAAACAATATTTTAATCTAACCTATATATATATTTGAAAAGCAGACGCTTCGGGGTATGTTTAGTTTTGTTTTTAGCGCCGAGTCCAGATGTTACATTTAAATGGAAAAGGAATTTTTTTCTAAGGCAAATACAAATTGTGAAGTTGATGTGGAAAATCAATTTTCATTCATTTAATTTAATAATTTATATTTTTGAATAATTCCATATACGTATGTTAGTTAATGTCTTGGCTATTATTTAAAAATCAGTATAGTATTGTCTGAGAACCTATTGACTGGTGTTTCTAAACAGTACATGAAATGAGGCAACTGATCAGTTTCTTTGGGTGGACTATTATAGGTTTTAGTAAAATGAACACTTTAGTTTTATTCTGTAATCTACTGACAACACTTCTACCAAATTTCTATTAAAAATATTGTCATTTAGTGTGTTTATTTACTTGAAATCAACAAGTGGTCCAATTACCATAAACATGCTGTTTTTCAGAGTTCTGCCAAGAAAACAAGTTCATATTGAATTTCAAACAACATCATACTAATGTTTTAAGCTAAAAAATCAATATCTGGTGGAATTAGCCTGATTTAGCATTGCTGTTGAGTGACTTTGTCACCGCTGTAGCAAAGCATTCAAGCAGCTCAGCTTTGTTTAATGGCTTGTAGACCATCCATCTTCCTCTTGATCACATTCCAGAGGTTTTCAGTGAGGTCTCAACAACACTGGGCAGGACATTTGGAGTTCCAAATATTAAAAAAAAACAAGGCCTCAAGGGACTCTAACAAAAAAAGTTCCCTATCTAATCCTAATGCTGCCATTTGGCTGACCTCCAAATCTCCAAACCTGGGACAAGGTTAGCGCTCTAATCTTCTTGACATGCTGGGTTTTTTGTGATAGAAAACAAGGGACATTATTTTAAAATTAATGCACTGAATTAAAGGAGACATCACTTAAAATCACTGGGCTGGGAGGTTTGAGAGAGCTTTCATCCATCCACATCTCCAGCATATTGTTTTTCTTATATCACTCCTTTCGGCAATGGCCCTTTTTTGCTCCTCAAGGACTCGGCTAGCACTGGGGATAAGTGAATAGCTCTGACTTGAATGCAGAGCTTGTGGAGTGAATTATCAGCCTATGTCCAGCCTCATGCACCTCTGCCCTGCCTGACTTGCCCATATGTCAACATTTCCATAGCCTAGCAGGACTCTATTCATAGGCAAAGTATCTCTATATTTCAGTTAGGGGTGTACGAAAAAGTTCATAGACTTGAGTATCACAATAATGTGTTGTGCTGGTCCGATATTGATCAATATTTATTGATAATGACTGCTGCCTTTGGTGACAGGTGTTGTACACTCTTAAAAAGGGTTCTTCCAGGGTTCTTTAGTAAAGATAATGGTTCTATATTGAAGCCTGAACACTCAAAGAACCCAAAGTGTTCTTCAGATTGATGAGAAAAGTGCTGTAGACAGCTGCAATGTTAAGACTGTAATATTAGAAGAACCCTTTAACCCTGCAACCCTGGTTTTTCAGTGGTTCTTTAGTAAAGAAAATCGATCTATATAGAACCGTGAACACTTAAAGAACAAACAGCTCTTTGTATGTTGAAAGGGTTCTTTAGATTGTTGTTGTAATTGGTTCTAAACAGAATGCTTTTGAAAATGGTTCTATATAGCACCAAAAAGGGTTCTTCTATTAACACAAACTTGATATTGTTCTGTTAGCAGAACCCTTTTTGGGGCTATATAGGACCCCTTTAAACTAAGTTCTGCATAGAACCATTGACCGCACATTCCTAATCAATCTGAAAAAGCCTTTCACGAAGCAAAAAATCCCTTATCCACGAGGTTATTTGAGTGTTCATATTTCTATATTGAACCATTTTCTTTACTAAAGCACCCTTGAAGAACCTTATTTGTTTAACCCTCTAGACTCGGCTCTCATGTCATTGGCATATTAATGAAATATTAACAAAAATCACTTAAATAACGAAACATACACTCTTACTGTTTTGACACTGTTGTTGCTGAGTCTGTGCTGAACAAAAGCCTGTGTCACTTGTAAAAAGTGAAGGCATGTTAGACTACATCATGTGAAATACCCTCAGACTCGTTAAGAGTGTATTTGTGAAGTTTCATATCATACACAGTAAATCTGCCAGTGTTAAATCAACACTATTAGAGATAAATTAACACTGAGGGTGTCAAAATGTAACACTAGTAGTGTTAATGTAACACTAATATTGTTAATTTAACACTGGCAGATTTACTGTGTATCATATCTTTTTACAGTACAGATCTGCGGAAAATCAATAAAAATGTTGATTTTACCATCACTTCTAATATTTCTGGAGCTTTGATTGTTTAGTTTGCGCAAGAAAATAAAAAGAAAATCTAGGACAGAAGAGAAGAGGAAGAGACATGAAGACTTGAATGAAGATTAATCAAATAAACTTCAGCGTTCATCTTTATCTTCTATAAATAGAATAATTAGACTATTAATCTGTAACAAGTTGAGGAGTCTGCAGGTAGAGTAACACAGTGCTTGAAGGACTATTTTTCTCAGTGAAAGCCATTAAATATTTATTTGATTGTTTTGGTCAGTAGCTGTATAATAAATGAGATAATGTATAGTCTGATGTAAACTAGACCCCTTCTTCTTCCTGTTGGTATTGATTTTCTGATGCTGGTATCCCTAAATACATTGTACACATGTAAAGTGTTTATGATTTTGCTGTTAACCTCCATCCACTAGATGGCAGTGCTATAATCTATCTTCAGCCATTAGACTTTTCTACTGCCTTAAATTAAATATACAAAAATCACTCTCACCTTGCTTACAGTATTGTAATGTATTACCTTGTGACTATATGTATTGTATTGACAAGGTCCTACCAGTACAATACAACCCTAGTATAAATACACATTTGGCTATTGGACAGTCCCGTATAGAAAAGAAGGTTAAGAGTAGAAAATACATGTCCTAATATAATTTTATCATTCAAAATGTCTTTTATTGACTGAGGTTTGAGTGTCAATGAGCAGGTTGAAATGGCTGGCGTTTCCATGGCCAGGTTCCATGCCGTTTGTGTATTTCTGTATGCGGTTCTGGCTGTGTCCAGTGTGTCATTAAGGAGAGGTAATTAAGCTGTTAGTGTGTCTTTAAAGGTCAGGTTGAAGACTGCAAGTCACAAAGGGGAAGACAGAAGGTTGAGAGTAGCAGACTTAGAGATTCATTACAGCTCCAGGTTTGCCTCATTTGTCACTTCCTGCACCTAAAAGCAATCAGCAGATTCCTTTTTTGTTTGCCTCTTTGTTTCACTTTTAAATAAAAGAAATAAATTCTATACAGTCATGCATCAAATATGATTGATTATTTAATTCAAAACGCTAAAGTTGTATTATTCATTACATGTAAAATGACACAAGCCTTTTTTATTTAAATGTTGGGTTAGGGTCAATCCAAAATCTCAGATTATTAGAATATTTTATGTTGAGTTTGAGTAAATCAGTATAAACACTGTGTATCTCTCAGAGCTGTCACGTTCCTAATATCAACACTCCTGAACCAGAGACAGCATCAGAAGTGTCTTACCTGGACTAAGGTGGCCTAAGAATTGGTATTTAATTGGGATAAAGATCCTAGAATCTGGACGAAGAGTGTAGAGATACAGAATCCAAGGAGTCTGAAGTCCAGTGTGAAGTTTCTACAGTCTGTGATGGTTTGAGGTGTCATGTCATCTGCTGGTGTTGGTCCACTGTGTTATAGTCCAAAGTCAGCACAGCCGTCTCACAGGAGATTTTAGAGCACTTCATCCTTCCATCTGCTGATAAGCTTTATGAAGAATCTATGATGCACCTGCTCACAGTTCAGCATTGCTTGATTGGCCAGCCAACTCATGAGCTATCGTCATAGTTTCATAATGAGCTATTTTGCAGAATGTTAGCCAGTTGATTGGCCTAAACGCCTTTGTTTTATAAAGTCAAAGAAGCTTGATCAGGAAAACAGTGCTGTGAATATGAGCAGACATGCTCCTTAAAATCTGAGACTAAGACGAGACCAAATAAAACATGTAATGAGGATTTTCTAAGCCACCGGCTCCTGGTGAGCATCAGTTTAGAGTGCTTGAGCTCAGCAGTGAGGATTTCACTAGGCTTCTTAACAGTAGCATCCCCATTTGATTATTCCAGTCTGGTTTGCGGGGTCGGTGCCATGTTGCGGGGTTCTGGTTTGGAGGCAGACCTACAGGGGCCTGGCCCAGAGCTGTTTACACACTGCTAGCACTGCTTGGCCAAAGTGCTGAGCTGCTTTCAGCGCCCTGTGCTTTGTTTCAACACCCCGAAGGCTGCAGGAAATCGTTTGTGCTTATTGTCCGTGTGTTCAGACTGGACTGGGGAGATGTGCTTCACCGCGTGGTTCGCCTCCCCTTTGTTTAATTGGCTAAGACCCGTACTACTTCTTAATCCTGCCAGGGCCTCCTCTGCCTCTGCGAGAATTGATTCAGAATGGGCACACAGCAAAGTGCTCGCAAAGCACTCTGGGAAAAGTCGACACAAGCTTCAGATTGAATTGTCAAGCTGCTCCATTGCATATTGTCTTTCTGTCTTAACTGTGTTCATTTTTATTGTCTTGCTTGAATGTTTCATGAAAATGGACCAGTATATGGTTGAATGAGTGGCTCAGTCTGTTTACCATTTTGAAGTTGCCTGACATAAGCCTCAGCCCTCATGTTTAACCTCTTAAATAGTCAGCATGTACTCCTTCAGTTCAGGGAAGATTAAACCCTCTTTTTTCCACTGAAATTGTTCATTGTTGGTTATTTTGAGCCACTAATCACATTTTCTGCTTCAAATAGACCATGTGTCATATTTCCAGTATCAATAAGTGTTGCTTTTTGCTTTTGATCCTGAGTCCCAAACAAATCAGCTTCTGTCGTAATATGAACCTACATAATGTCCCTTTAGTGCTATGCAACCTGAAATGAATGTTTTTTTATACTAAAAAACTAAAAGCTCCTTCATGTAAGCATGTGTTGTAATGTCACTAGGGCTGTCAAACAATAAAAAATTAATCACTATTAATATCAGTATGTCATAGTTAATCGTGATTAATCTCGCTATGTCATAGTCATGATTAATCTCAGTATGTCATAGTTAATTGCGATTAATCTCAGTATGTCATAGTTAATCATGATTAATCTCAGTATGTCATAGTTAAATGTAATTAATCTCAGTATGTCATAGTTAAATGCAAATAATCTCAGTATGTCATAGTTAGTCATGATTAATCTCAGTATGTCAGAATTAATCGCGATTAATCTCAGTATGTCATAGTTAAATGCAATTAATCTCAGTGTGTCATAGCTAGTCATGATTAATCTCAGTATGTCGTAGTTAATTGTGATTAATCTCAGTATGTCATAGTTAATCACGATTAATCTCATTGCATCATAGTCATGATTAATTTCAGTGTGTAATAGTTGATCGTGATTAATCTCAGTATGTCATAGTTAATCATGATTAATCTCAGTATGTCATAGTTAAATGCAATTAATCTCAGTATGTCATAGTTAGTCATGATTAATCTCAGTATGTCATAGTTATTTGCAATGAATCTCAGTGCATCATAGGTAATCGCGATTAATCCCAGCATGTCATAGTTAATCACGATTAATCACAGTGTGACAGTTAATCATGATTGATCACAGCGCATCATAGTCAATCGTGATTAATCTCAGTGCATCATAGTTAATCAAGATTAATCTCAGTATGACATAGTTAATTGTGATTAATCTCAATATGTCATAGTCAGTCATGATTAATCTCAGTATGTCACAGTTAAATGCAATTAATCTCAGTATGTCATAGGTAATCGATTAATCTCAGTATTTCATAGTTAATCGTGATTAATATCGGCATGCCATAGTTAATTGTGATTAATCTCAGTATGTTATAATTAATCGTGATTAATCTCAGTATGTCATAGTTAATCACGATTAATCTCAGTGTGTCATAATTAAACACGATTATCACAGTATGTCATAGCTCATCACGATTAATCTCAGTGTGTCATAGTTTGTCACGATTACTCTCAGTGTGTCATAGTTGATCACGATTACTCTCAGTGTGTCATAGTTGATCACGATTAATCTCAGTGTGTAATAGTTTATCACGATTAATCTCAGTGTGTAATAGTTGATCGCGATTAATCTGTGTGTCATAGTTAATCATGATTAATCTCAGTGTGTCATAGTTACTTGCAATTAATCACAAGCAATTCCACCATTAAAAGTCACTAGCGATTGCAGATATCACTGCTGAAGCTGCAGAGAGGAAGAGCTTGTCCCTTGTCGCTTTGTAAACAAATGTGTCTCATTCATTTTCTAAACATTTTGAAATGCAGGAAGAAACAAAGCTCTTCGGACAGGATTTTATTGATGCAAGTGAAAGTGAGGAAAGTGTGATGAAAACGGCAAACGTCACTGAAGAAGATCGTCTGATCTTTAATGTAAATAAACTTAATGAACCAGTTTATTTTTTTACATTCTCTTTTATTATGTATTATTATTGTTTTTATACATTATTTGTTATTTATAAAGTAAATTTTTAATATACTTTATTAACACTTGGTGTGTATCAGTTTGTGTGTTTTTGGGTTGTTGGAACAGATTAACAGCATTTAAATTTATTTTAATGTTGAAATGTAATTTGATATATGAGAAAATTGAGTTACGAGTTCCATCGCATAACTAATTAAACTCCTAAGTCAAGGTTCCACTGTATAGTCACAAATGTCAATAAAGATTATTATAAAATTATTAAAATATTTTGCGCAGCATTCGATGTGGGAAGTATAAAGCAGCCTTTACTCCTCTACTCTTAATGTTTCTGTGCACCGTCAAGTCTCGATATGAACTACGAATGACTCACAGGGACAAACAGAATTTGTGTTAACGGCACAATTTTTTTCAATCATGTAAAATTGAGATCTATTATTGTGCTACCTTCAACAGCCAAAATTATTACAAATGATAAAATACATTTTCTACTCATTTGAAGGTTTCTTAAGAAAGCTTTTACATGTATTTCATGTAGTTGCTGTTCCTTGATGGTTTGGCTCTTTTGACTGTATTTGAAACATAGTAGAAGCAACCAGGCCTTTCGCTCCAAGCTCTACTGAGCTGTCGCTTGGTTGTCAGTAGATGCCACTTGGGGCAGTGGTCAAAGCAGAAATGTACAAGACCTCCTTTGAACTGTGTTTACAACCCTGAAACCATTGGTGTATCGCCAAATGTTCACGCCTTAATGTTTGAGGGAACATTGATGTGCACCGCTGGGCATGTGTGACCTGCCACACTGACCATCTCCCTTGACAGTGAATTGATGCTCTATTGTTTGATGTTTTAGTTTCACAGTAAATGAGATGCCTGGGCTTGTTTAGTAGGGTTATGGATTATTGCTCTGCAGTGGTCTCTGAACCAACTGCAAATGTGATCTCCCCCTAAAGGTAATGTTTGGATTCAAATTGTGCAATGGCCATAAAAGGCACATACTGCTGGTTATCTGAAGATTGAAGATATTTATGTTCATGTATGCCACATTGGAATACCATAAAGGTCAGTGCAATGTTCTACTTGATGTTCTAGCTTGGGCCTGAAGCAAAGAATGATGCAATGGTGTATTGCCACGACTATAAGCATTGTCCATAACTTTAATATCCATAAATGTCAACATCATCTTGAAAGTCTTCTGTGGTTGGAACGAGGGTCTATATTTAGCATTATCTTTAAAAATATTGGATTAGTTTCAATAAAGGATAGTCATCGTGCATGAAACAGATTTCTCTAACACTAATTTTATCATCAGAGCACTAGCTACTTAAAACCATCTGGAGTCTGAGGGTATTTCAGACACTGTGATGTAGTAGAAATAGTTTGTTTCCAAAGTGTTACACAGGCTTTTGTTCAGCACAAACTCAGCAACAACAGTGTCAAAACAGTCATAAATCTATATTTTGATTAAATCTGCTCTAAACTTAGACTTTCCAAAAACCTATTTTCAGATGTGCTGATATATTGTGAAAAAACACACTTCAAACATTTCTAGCCAAGACTTTTGAGCTCAGAACTGAATACACAGAGGTGTTGGCTACACACTGCTCATCACAGGTTTTAGAAATTGTATGTGGTTTTATTTCTAAAGCTTAACTAATGTGAGGTGACATGTATAACTCATTCAGTGGCTCCTAGATTGAATATTCATGAGACGGGTGTGAACACTCAGGTTAAAGGTTTTTGTTCATGTGAGCACTCTTTGTTTATAGAGACCAAATGTTTTCACACATCACTGACCCACTAATTGACCAATACAATGTTTGGAATTTCTATGTCATTATCATATGAATGGCAGATGGGCAGGAAAAAAGCACCGCGCTCTGACTTGAGCTGAAAAATCTGCCTCTGGTTATTTATGCTTCTCTCACAAATATCTAAAACAATATATCTTTTCAATTTCAATTTTAATTTTTTTCACATTTTTTTTAACAAAAAAATTTTATAAATAAAATTTAAATTAAAAAGATATATTGTTATATATATTGATATATATCGCTCTACGGTTTGCAGGGTATGTTTAACTTTGTTTCTAGGATTCACTGGTAACGATCCTACATCATGTTCTATACTAGGGATGGCCAATCCTGGACCACCTTAAGTGTTAGATTAAGATTAGAGCTGAACTCTGCAGTATGGTACTGTATCTCTCCAGAACCAAGATTGGGCAGTTCTGTTCTATACCATGTCTGTGCAAATATAAAGAGGCAACAAATATTTAATCCAGCTTGTGAAAGAGCAGACAAATACTATAATTGTAAAAGAAAATCTGTAATTAAGAGTGAGATATGGTGTGGGTTCAATGCTCACCCATTGTCTCAAGCCGAGGTAGGTTTTAATGTGAAGTTGGCAGCAGAATGGAAAGGCCTTGCCAAAATAATCAAAGGACTTGGCCCAGAGGATTGCAGAGTTCCTTTCAATTGAAACACTTAATAGTTAAGACATCTATCATGTTAAACATATTTGGTGGCAGAGATGATCCTCTTTTCTAACCACACATATTTGGATTTGAAAGATTAATTGCTGTACTATACTGTGACACATCAAATGTATCAAACATTGAAGAGATATAATAGTACCCAGCATGCTTGGACAGATTGACAATGCAGTCGTCTATGTTGAGCCAGCTTTGGATTGCACCAACACTGGATGCTCCATTCCTTTCTTCAAAAAAAAGCGTCTACATGTCTATGTAGCCATTTCAGTTTTACTGTCACTTTCTTCATTGGGAACTTTAGGCTACTTTTACTTCAAACACACACATTTTTTAATATTTTTTTTTTATATTTTTAATTTAAAAAAATTAAATTTTAATACATTTTCTTGTTTGTACGTCAAGTGCTTTTGTGCTATATTACTGTATACACAGTACAAAACATAATATTAGCATCTAGTTTTCAGCATATATTGAATCAAATTTCAGAACATACAGTCAAAATGTGGTAAAACCTCATTTTTGACCATTTTTAAAAACATTTTTAGCTCTTTCTGAAAAGTGACCAAACACTCCTATAAAATGGAAACTGATGTCCAGTATTGGTTATGGATTTGAGAGGGTTTTTCAATGATTTTTTTTTAGTAAAGAACACTCAAAGAACCCTTTGCATGGATAAAGAGGAATGAGGAATGTGTTGCAGATGGTTCTAAACAGAAACTTTTTGAAAAAAAGGTTATATATAGCCCCTGAAAGGGTTCCTTTATTATTTCAAGCTTGACATTGTAACCAAGCAAACTTCAGTCAAGACCAGATCTGTAACCACCAGGTCATGGCTGCCATCAATCAATCAATCAAAATTTGTTTATATAGCACTTTTTACAATGGATGTTGTCACAAAGCAGCTTTACATAATTGGCATGAGACAATTTGAATCTAAACGCAAAATGCAAAAAGTAAGCCAAAGGCACAGTGGCAGGAAAACTCGCTCAAAGCTGGAGGAAGAAACCTTGGAAGGAACCAGACTCACAAAGGGGATCCATACCATTCACTGGCTACCTGTCTCTGAACGCTTCTGGTACAAAATCCTTATACTCACTTATAAGGCATTGCATGGTTTAGCTCCATCCTACCTTTCTGCTCTCTTGCAGCCTTATGTTCCTCCATGCTCACTTAGGTCCTCTGATTCTGCTCTTCTGTCTGTTCCAAGGTTTAGACTGTCCACTATGGGTGGCAGGTCCTTCAGTGTTTCTGCCCCTACCCTTTGGAATGCCTTGCCTCTCTCTCTTAGACTATCTCCCTCTCTTCCTGTGTTTAAAACTAACCTAAAAACCTACCTTTTCTCTACCACTTTTCATTCTCTTTAACCCCCCCCCCCCTTCCCATTGTTTTTTTTTCCCCACTGATTGTAAAGCGTCCTTGGGTCGGTGAAAGGTGCTATATAAGTGTAATGTATTATTATTATTAATATTATTATTATCCTCCTCTGATCAAACTACTGAAAGAGATTTACATCATCAGTTAAGTCTGATATTGTGCTGTAGTGTGAAACAATAATGATATTAATAATAGTGATAATTACTATGATATGGGGTCAAATTAAAAGTGTAATAGCCTGAAAGCTTTAGTCTGATCATTGCTAGTAGGAGAAGGAAGGAAACCAGAAAGAACACAGACATTAGAGTCTCAGCGGGCAATGATACACTGCCCATCCTTACATCTTACATCCATGCCAGGACTGAACAGGGTTAATGTTAGATGATCTTGTCTTGATTTTATCTGTAGTGTCACAGCCTTCATAACTTGCATGAGCTTCATTATCTAAGATCTATCCTGTTCTCCTTTGGACTCTATAATCAAGACCTCAGAGTTAAATGTAAACCTTAGAGGTTTCAACTTGCAAATCTCATTTTATGTATGCACTGCTTCTTAATTGTATAATATGCATTCTTGCATTCGCACTAGACTTCTGCTTGGCGCAGTATGCACTGCTTGTTTTAACTCATTTGCCTTTGCCCTCAAGCAGGCCAAAGCGGTTCTATTCTTTAACATCAAAGAATTGTAGAGCTCTGGAATCTTCCCAAATGGTCTGACATAGTGCTAATCTGGGTGCTAATGCAAAGCTAAGGCCTCCAGTCTCAGGACTCTGCATGTAATGTGAGACCAGATGCAGTTCAGAGGGTCAGGCCAGCTTCCTCCTTCCTCTCCGTCGGCTGCTGGTTAGGCTAATGTGAGAGCAGCTCTGGT
The DNA here is from genome assembly GCA_036984385.1 of Crenuchus spilurus. Lineage (NCBI taxonomy): Eukaryota > Metazoa > Chordata > Actinopteri > Characiformes > Crenuchidae > Crenuchus > Crenuchus spilurus. The sequence goes on from BRDA01088124.1 coordinate 14,820, forward strand.
ATTAGCGAGCAAGCGCTCTTGTTTGTGTTGATGCTGCGGCCGGAGCCGTGCGGGGAGTCTGCTTGCGGATTATAGAGGAGGAGAGATTAAGAGGCTTTCTCACCATGTTGGTCAAACACTCTCTGGCAGGTCTGCTTGTGCTGCCTCCAGCTGCATGGTCATCTGCTGAGCTGGACCCCCACCTGGAGAGGAGAACTCAGCAATGTGGTCATTATACACCATGCAGTATTACTGAAATAACATGCATTTCAAAGCTTTTTATGCCTTTTCATACAGACAGGTTCTTGTTTTATATTTCATGTGAAGCCTACTGTTGAAATTTGAATGTGCTCACATTAATGAATCAGTTCACTAAACTGTCCTGAACTTCTTAAAACTGTAGGATGCTCTCTTTGAGTCTGCATGCCCAAATCTGAGTGTTTTTTATGTAGTTACATTTTTCTTTGATTTTGTAATCATTTTATTTGTAACATAATTCATGCGGATAATTTACTGCTGGAAACTAGAAGTGTAATAAAATGTATATGTCAGCAATGTTCTTTTGGAGAGCAGTGGCTTTCTCCTTACAACCCTGCCATGCACACCATTGTTGTTCAGTGTTCTCCTGATGGTGGACTCATTAACATTAGCATTAGCCAATGTGAGAGAGGCCTTCAGTTTTAGAAGTTACCCTGGTGTCCTTTGTGATCTCACCGACTATTACACGCCTTACTCTTGGAGTGATCTCTGTTGGTTGACGACTCCTGTGGAGGGTAACAGTGGTCTTAAATTTCCTCCATTTGTACACAGTCTGTTTGACTGTGGATTAGTGGAGTCCAAACTCTTTAGAGATGGTTTTGTAACCTTTTCCAGCCTGATGAGCATTAACAACTCTTTTTCTGAGCTCCTCAGAAATCTCCTTTGTTTGTGCCATCATACACTTCCACAAACATGTTGTGAGGTGCAGACTTTGATAGATCCTTGTTCTTTAAATAAAACAGGGTGCCCACTCACACCTGATTGTGATCCAATTGATTGAAACCACCTGACTCTAATTAGGTTCTCTAGAGGTTCACATACTTTTGTCTCTCACAAATATGTCACACTGGATCATTTTTCTCAATAAATAAATGAGCAAGTATTATATTTTTGTCTCATTTGTTTAACTGGGTTCTCTTTATCTACTTTTAGTACTTGTGTGAAAATCTGATGATGTTTTAGGTCATATTTATGCAGAAATATGGAACAT
>BRDA01088124.1:16057-28031 GCA_036984385.1 Crenuchus spilurus
GTGAAGAGACGGTGCGACAAAGGATCGTCGTCCATTGAGACGTTCATGGACAGACTCCGAGACGCGGTGATGGACGGTAGTTCGGTCTGTCTTTTCCTCTTTTTTGTGTCACGTCTCCTCCTTCACCTGAGAGTATGGATGTCAGAGTAGATAATAAGTCATGATTCTGATACTAAGGTATACAATAAGGTATAGTGTGTCCAATGGTATAGTAAGTTTCGGATATATGAGAGTGACCGGTGAAGTAATCCATGTGTATGGAACATAGATGTGAGTGATAGGTAAAATCGGGGTGACTTGTATATGTCATATATGTCACCGTATTTGTAGTAGTATAAATAAATGAGCAAGTATTATATTTTTGTCTCATTTGTTTAACTGGGTTCTCTTTATCTACTTTTAGTACTTGTGTGAAAATCTGATGATGTTTATGCCACTGTATATACTGTATATGTTCAGTGGGGCTAAAATGGATAGTGAGTGTAGATACAAGGTATGTGTACCTAATGAAGTGGCCAGTGAGAGTATATAGGCTTTGAATGATATGGTAACCTGTGTGATATGGAATAACATATGGAATCATAGTCTTAGTACTGAATAATAGATGAGACTGTAGGTATGAGAGTCCACTTCCTCCTCTGCACTGTGTTTTTTCTCCTTTTCTGTCTGGCTTGATGGCAGGTAGTGGCGCAGAGCCTCAGACAGGTACTTGCAGAGTTACCTGCTGCTAGGAAACAGCGTGGCAGAGAAGTGGTAGCCTTGCCCTGTCCTGAAGGCTGAGAGTGTGTCTGGGCTTCCAAGGAGACTGCACGAGCTCCCCCTACCTCAATCTGGAGTGTTCCACATCCACCTTGTGTTTGTTGGTAAAATGACTCACTTAACAAGACACACATGTGCACAAAGCCACATTAAAGGGGCACATTCTCATAGCATCATCTCAGTTACTGTATAAAGCCTATGTTATCAATATTCAAACCTGAAGCATGGCTGTGACAGACTGCCTGCAGTGCATCGCAGCCCTTTCTGCATGGTTATATATGTGGTAAGCTTGCAGTTTACATTCTTCTCCCTTCCCGAGACTCTGTAATTTATTGGAGAGGACGAAACGCCATTTGTCTGAAAGCTTTTCATGATGGTAAGACCTTGTTATGGCACAACACCATCCATTTTGGGCCACGTGGGCCAACGCCGGTCTTCTGCATTATTTATGCATTGGCATTTCTAAGATGCAGCACGATGCACTTCGTCCGTGATTCATTATACCGAGATAGGAGGATATTGATACAGCTTGTGTCACGCTAGCAGGGCGATAAAAAATATCATATCCCTTTCCGAATGGATTTCCATATTCATCCCTTTCCAAATGCAATAGCGAGGGGACCCTCTTATTGAGATGAAGCATCTGCCTCACCAAATATGATGTGCTCAGCCAGGTTTTCCTCTGTGATGGATGGCTCAGTGGTCACTGTGTATTGTCGGATGATCTTTAAGCACTTTGCCTCTAAACCTCTCTATCGAGAGAAAGAGACAACACACACAAACACCCTCTTTCCACAAAGGGCTCTTTATGCAATAGATGTTCCCTTAAAGCACCATTCAGGTTTAAATATAAATCAGATGAGGAATGTTTTAAAGCTCTGAAGTCTTTCTCAGCTCTTCTACTACATGCTTTGATAAATAACCAGCCATTTAACAGGTTCCTAAAGGAATTGTTGTTATTTTACCAAATAAAATATTATTAATAGTAATCTTATAATAAACTTACAGTGAGACATGTATTATTTTTGCAGCTTTGGTACTATCTGGCTATTTTATTGCATTAGTGCATCTCAAAATAACATTAAATAAATAAATAAATAAATATTGATGGGCAAGGTAAAGTATTTTTTATATAGTAATTTACCCAAACTCCAAATAAAATATTCAAGTAATTTGTATTTCCATGAGCTATAAGCCAACAGTAAAACAAATATATATATATATATATATATATATATATATATATATATATATATATATATATATATATATGCTTAAAATTTTTCACTTTATTTTTATGTTTTTGTTTTTTCCTACACTGTAAATGAACACTGAAGTCATGCAGACTCTGAAGGAACACATAAGGAATCATGTAGTAAACTTAAAAGTGTTAAACAAACCAAAACATGTTTTACTTCAAAGTAGACACACAACTGATGTCTCAAACACATTAAGAGGCAAGAAATGCAAGTCATGAACTCTTGACAAGACACAGCTGTTAACTGAAAGCCATTCCAGGTGACTACCTCATAAAGCTGACTGAGAAAATGCCAAGAAAGCTGCATATAAGCAAGAGGTGAATTCTGTTTGTTTACTAAATAATTACACGTGACATGATTTTAAATCATGAAAAACCACTGAATGTCCAGAAGGTGTGTCCAAACTGTTGACTACTTAGGTTGTTCTTTTCTGGCTATTTTGAGCTGCTAATGATAGATTCTGCTTCAAATAAACCATAAGTAACACCAGTAAGTGTTGATTTTTGCTTTCAATCCAATTTAAGCCCCAAACAAGTAGAACTGAGCACACAATTTCTGTCCTTCTGAAGGGCGCCCTCTTGTAGCAAATCAAAAAACCCAAAAGCGCCTATTGTTTTTGTGTTTATTTCATATATTTGTGTAAAGTAAAATTTTAAAAATGAAGTTTTGGGCATGCAGAATTCTAAAATACAGTGGACTTTTCATTTTTAATAGCACAAATGTTTGCTTTAGTAATTCTGCCATGTCAGTGGCCTTGTAATCAAGGGTACTTTCCAAGTCAGTCACCTTGTTCTAGACTAAATGACATTGTGAATGCCAGTTCTCAATTAAAAATACTCCTTAGCCCGGGACTAAGCTTAATCTGTGGCCAGCAAACCAGCCCTTGGGGACAGATTTGTGCCTGTCGTACTGCATTAGCTGCGCTGGCTCTCGCGCCCTGTATTAAATTGTATGGCTCAGCGGATTGCCCTCCCAAACACATGCATGTAAAAGTTCCTGGCGTTGGAGGGAAGTGGCGTTAAATGCCAGAGTGCCCTTGCGTCACTGAGAGAGAGCTATTGAACATTTACAGCTGTCCTGCAAATCTCATTGCCGGGGCCCCGTTGCTGTGGTATGATTTTATTGTGTCTCCCACCAGCGTGGAGATGGAGGTGATAACCCCATTTCTACAGCCCAAGAGCTGAGCTGCAAACTTTCTGATTTCTGCTATAAATTGCATTTGGACCCTGTGTCTGAGAGCACAGGAGGGGACCTGGGGGACAGACGGAGGGCTTCTACTGTTCCGCCACCTACTGCGCCGCCTCCTTATACTGCACATTGATAGCTGAGTGCTGAGTGTGATGAAGAGTCCCATTAGACTGCTTCATACATACAGACTGGAATCCATAGTGTAATTATGTGTTTTTTTGTGTAATTATATGCAAACCTTGCTTGTGTTGCTCGTGTTCTTGTTGGAAGGTGAACTGCTCAGATGATTAACGTGGTTTGTTGGCAGGATCGTTTTTTTTTTTTTTTTTTTGAGAAATGCTCTCCAGGCATGTGGAGTGGGAGGGACTCAAATGTCTGAGCAAACTGTTCTTGAGAACTCCGTGTGTGTTGTGGAGGATGCGTGTGGGTTTTACACCAGTAGGCCTTCCCTACCGACTGCCACAGTCTTTGGCATCAGTGCAGGCACTTTATTGAATTTTCTGGAGCGCTTCCTGTTTCTCCTTTTACAGATAACTGCACTGTTTTTTTTTTAGACAATACAAGGGGCATCTATTTTTGTGGCTTAATGAAATGCCATGATTTGTGCTGAATGACCCTGAGATGTGCGATATATCTTACCCCTTGTGTTGGCTTATGGCTCAGAAGTGATCCACCAACATGTTTAACAGCAGAGAAAAAAACATGATACGTGATCACTTTTCAGAACAGTGATGTTTACACATTTTGAAATATCTTTATGACTAATTAGAATAATAATTTTTTCCTGAATTTCTCCCCAGTGTGTTTGGTAGTCAGTCCATTCGTCACCCTATTGCTTGTAATGTGTCTGACTCTAGGAGGGTGCAGACTAACACAGACCTCCTCCTGCGATGCATGTGAAGTCAAGCTCCGCCTCTTTTCTAACTGCTGTTGATACATTGCCGCTTGGCAGCCAATGTGCTTGGTGGAAAGTGCAGAATCCCCAGTTCTGATGGATCACCTGGCAGATGCCTGAGCCAGCCAACATCATTTAGTAGTGTTGGAGAGAGAGTGCCAACTTACCACGAACATGGACAATTTTGCTCTCTCGGGACCAGCTGCCGATGGCAAGCAGCATGATCGGGACTCAAACTTCTGATCCTTGAATCATAGTGACAGCGCCGCTGAGTCACTTGGGACCCCTAATAATAATAATAATAATAATAATAATAATAATAATAATAATGTGTCCAATGATTAAATACAATCAAGGTGACCCTCATTACAGGAGGAGTATAAAGAATGATAAGACTACAGAAGAGTTTGAAGTTTTAAGAAGTACAAGCCAATTTAAAGCCAAAATTGATTCTGGAGATTTTGTGATGGGCATGTTTTGGGCACATCTTCATCAATACGGGGTGCAAAAATGTGCCATGAAGTCATGTGAAGCTCAAACTTTGCATGCTGACATCCTGAGAGCAATTTGATCATTTAAAAAATTATCATCGCCACTAGCCAGTCACATGTCAGTAAGCATTCAATAGGCTTATCAATCACCAATCAGGATACAACTTGAATGCTATGTCCATGTACCGACTCTGTAACACCCTGCAAAAATTCAAGTGATTTGGTCAATAGGTGGCTGTTTACCAGACAACTGTGCTTTAGTGTTTAAACGATGTTTAGTGTTTAAGACGATGAGGCGGGTGCTGTTGCAGCTTAACGTCTGCTAATGCAATGCCATGATTTGTTCTAAACAAGCCTGAAAAGTGCTTTTTCTCTTAACTCTGAAGCGCTACAAATCAATCTACACTAAGCTAAAACATTTGAGACTGCAATTCTGCAGCCATCTTGAATTCTGAGTGTGTGTACTGCATGACAACCTGCTTTGTAAGTGAAGGCAAGCATATGGATTAGTGCGTGGGGAGTAGGGAGGTGAGCCTTGCCTTCACTTTGTTAGTTTTGATTGCATTTTTGGGCAGGAGAGGCTGGTTAGCCTGCCAATTACGTTTTGTCCTCCCATGTCTTTTTAGCTGGCTGATTCCTGCCACCTCTCAGTCACCTTCTGCTGTTCTGGGCTGGGTGAAGTGGGGTGTAATAGCTTTGGCTGGAGCGAGAAGCTCATGTCCGCTGCCCAGTTAGCAGTGTGCCTTGGCCGTGCTCTACCAGGCAGCCTCCCGGCACAGGTAGGGGTTCGGGCCAGATTGTGTTTTGTTTTAGAGACTGTCCCCGGGGTCGTGCTTTTCATCTGTATTTCAGGGGGCCGTGCTGAGGATGCTCCCACCCGCCTCCCTTCCGTGCTGGCCGTCTGTAGGACTGCTAATTAGGCTTGGCTTGGGATGGCGCCTCCTGCGCATTGCCCCGGATCTCCGCAAACCTTCACACTTTTCAAGGTCCTAATAAAGCAGTGACGGCATGAGACACAGTCACCAAGCTGTGCTGAGCCTTGTCACTGACATGAGCTTTGTAGTTGTATTTCTCTTTATTTAGAATAGAAGGAAACGTAGAACTGTTCTTGACTTTATCTGCCTGACTGTGAAACAATACGGCATCAAATTCCTTTGTTCTACTCATTTTAGCTAAATGGTGTGTCAGGCTTAGCACATGAAGCACTTTGTGGGAGTGTACAGATGGGCAGGAGTGGGTCATTCATCTGCTGATCACTTTGGAGCAGAGTGGACTCCTCCGCACCTCATTGTACTTGTTGGATGGACCTTTTCAGAGATTGCAGGAGCATTTCTCTCAACTTTCTGTACTTGAGTATGTTTTTATCTATAACTGATGCTTCTATGAGATTTTATTTGTAGGACCTTTACTTGAGTTACTTTTTGTTTAAGTACTTTTACTTTTAAAAAACTCACTTTTTGTACATATATTTGGGTATCTGGAGTGCTTACCAACCTTCACAAACTGATGACATCACCATTTTTTGCATCCAAATGTTACATAGCCTTAGTTTAACCCACTGGTGTTTTCAGACACTCTGATGTAGTCTGACATGCCCTGACCTTTTGACAAATTACACACATCTAAAATTCTTTGTTTCCAAAGTGTTACATTCTCTAAAATCTAAATTTTATTCTGCTCTAAACTTATTTTCAGATGTGCTGATATATTGTGAAAACACACTCTAAACATTTTAACCAAACTTTTTGAGCTCAGAACTGAACAAACAGAGGTGTTGGCTACACACTGCTCATTACAGTTGGTAGATATTGTATGTGGTTTTATTTCTAAAACTTAACTAATGTGAGGTGACACTCTGTTTTCCTCAGCCACTAACCCTACACTGAATATTTATGAGATAGGTGTGAGACACTCAGGTGAGAGGTCTATTGTTCAGGTTCATTTCGTGTGAGAGGTCTTTGTTAAACATTGCACACTCTAAGGCTGGTATTCCAATGAATAGAATGTCCAGATATATCATATCATTATCATATGATTGACAGCTTGTGTCTTTTGGTGGGAAAATATGTGAGTCGCTCTCAGAGACGTGTCGCTTATTTAAGCTTCTCTCACAAGAATCTAAAACTATATTTCAATTCAGGAGTGGCTCAGCGGGCAAAGACGCTACCACTATGACCCGAGGATCGCAAGTTTGAATCCCGGTCATGCTGTTTGCCATCAACAGCCGGGGCCCAAGAGAGCAATAAATTGGCAGTGTTCTCTCTGGGCGGGTAGATGGCGCTCTCAATCTCACTATCACTTTCACGTTGCAATGTCCGCTGGCTCAGGCGTCTACTGAGTGGTCCAATCAGAGCTCGGGATCCTGTGTACTTTCCTCCGAGTGCGTTAGGCTCTCCAGTGACTGTGTATCAGCGGTGGTTCGAAAAAGAGGCGGTGGCTGCATCACACGCAACGGAGGAGGCTTGTGCTTGCCTGCACACTCCTAGAGTCAGGGACATTGCAAAGTGATGGGGAGAGGCCTAACAGAGGGGATGGGTTAATTGGCTACCACTACATTGGGAAGGGGATAAAATTGGCAAAAACCTAGAAATACATTATAAAAATAAATAAATAAATAAAATAAAAAACTATATTTCAATTCAAGTTATATATATTTGAAAATTAGACTTAGAAAAAAGGTTTCTGCTATATACTTAGCTTTGTTTCTATAATAAAATCTCAGGGTTATATAAGTGTTTTTGCGGAATTTTGTTAATATGCTGCCAGTGGGAATGTCGACTCCAGAGGGTTACATGGTGCAGTTTTCTTGGATTTTTGAACATTTTTACAGTTGAAGGTGATTTCTGCTGTGATTTGTGATGATTTCTATATGAAGCTAAAGTTAGCTTCATATTGATATTGACTGTTCACCTTAAAGGATCCAGCAGTTTCTCACTCATGTGTCTTACTGGATAAGATGACAGCAGTGCTTAATCCTCATTTGCTGAAATCTTCCTACTAAAACAGGGGCTAGGGTGAACAAATAAATAGCACTCAGTCTGGTTTTTGTGAATAAAGCTGTTTAAAAAGAAAATGAGTGCTGTGGAACCTAATCAGTCATTTTGATCAAAAGACATGACAGACATTTCATTAAGACCCACAGGGAGCAGTGTTAACTTTCAATAACCGTTACAGAGAGACGGGGAAAGTGCCAGGGATCACCCTCGGTGGCAGGGAGCTTATTCCCACTATTGGGGCGTTGTTCATAACATTTTGATATGACTGTGTATAAGCTTTCTAATTGTAAGCTAACATTAATGGATGGTAGGACTGTCACTTATGATACATTATTAATAAGTAACCTGGACTTTTGATTTAGTTGTACGTGATATAGCAAAGCCATTTTCTTGACTAGTATCCAAACTTGTATTCAAGTAAACTATAACTACAGTGCTGTGACTCAAGTAGGAAGGTTCAGCACTCTTTCCACCCCTGCAGCTTACCACAAATGTTCTCTCGAGTTGAAGGCTGAGGCCGAAAATGGTGAAAGGGAGCGACAAGAAGGAAAAGAGGCAGAGCGTTAACGTCACCTCTTTTTTTCGGATAAAGGTCTAACCCATGAAGTGCCTCCTCACAGCATTGGTGACTGCGTGCAGCCTGCCTGCCTCAGACCAATCCATCGCTTCAGACATGAAGTTGTTCTGTCAGTCAGAGGTCGGCCTGCTTTTATTCCCACTGCCTGGTTACAGACTATTGATGTGACTATTGTACTATCAAGAGTTCTGTGCAGTAGTGCCATTTTGGTTACCTAATGCAGGGGGCCATTTCAGCACCTCGGAATGATTTTAAATAGAACATTTTCACATGACCCATTCAAAAATTGTATGGTCAGCTGTAAATTATCACCATAATATTGTCAAATATATCATAGGAATGCCATCACATAAGATAAGACCTCAAGCAAAAGATGCATATTATACTAAATATAAATCACCTAGTGCTGAGATTGTGACAGTGACTGATGGGTTTGTTTTCAATGTCATTAGAATGCCACTGTCTCTGAAACACCAGTACATTATTTATTATTGTTACAGCATTGTCTTAACCTTCTGGAGTCTGCACTCCCACCAGCGGCATATTAATGAAATTTTACAAAAACATATATAAACTGTGAGATTTTATCCTATAAACAAAACTAAAAATACCCTGGAAACCTTAAAGGGTCTAGCTTTCAAATATACATAGCTTAAATCAAAATATATTTTACATATTTGCAGTGTTGGGAACGTTACTTTAAAAAAGTAATTAGTTATAGTTACTCACTACTTGTTAAAAAAAGTAACTTAGTAACTAAATTACTCTATAATAAAAGTAACTCGTTACCAGGGAAAGTAACTATTTGCATTACAGTAAAAAAAAAGTTATTTGTCAAGGAATAAAGATTTTTTGAAAAAGCAGTTTTCACAGTCAGTTAAAATGAGTAGATCAGAAAGGTGTTTGTACATAACTTTTGATATTTATTGCACATCAACAGACCAGTGCAGGATAAAATCCTTTAAAATACCAAATCTTTGTAAAAAAAAAAAAAAAAAAAAAAAGCAAAAGTAAACAGTTACACTATATAAAGTGCATTTACATCTATCAAATTCAATTAAATTCTCTCAACCTGAGACAACTGGTTTGTTCACAACAGAAGTAAACTTAACAACAAAACCTCTATAGTCTTATTCTTCAAAAATCAAGCCTTTGCTGCTTGGCGGACTTTGCTCCGAGTCCTTTGCTAGTGGACGGCTTACTATGATCTGTAGTGTCGGTGTTTCTAGCCACTAACTTTGTAGCTGTGTGGGTCGTTGTGAGATGCTTTATTAAATTAGAGTTGCTTACAGTGGATGTCGACAAAGTCTTCGCCCAAGGACATAATATACACATTACATGCACGTTTTAGCCTTTAACCTCAATGAATTTGAAATAACGTTTATATCGCCACCTTGAAAATGCTAACTTTTCTTCGGCTTGCTGCTGATTCGCCATTTCTGCCATTTCGGCACACGTGTATAGACACTGGCTCTGATTGGCTACCATAACGCTGCCTTAGCCAATCACTTACTGACTTGAGTTAAACAGGTGTTACACCGAGAACTGTGACCTATCGAGATCTGTGACTTCTTCTATCAAGTCACAGATCTCGATAGGTCACAGTTCTCGGTGTAACACCTGTTACTCCTCACTAGCTTGGGCAGAGGTCCGCTCAGATTACTGTTAGTATATCAATATATAGTAACGCACTGCTTTTAATGACCAGTAACGTCAACGGCGTTATACCGATAGGAAAAGTAATTAATTATTTTATCCTGTTACTGACAAAATGACGTCGTTACCTAACGCCGTTATTTTTAACGCCGTTATTCACAACACTGCATATTTGTGAGAGGAGCTTAAATAAGCAGAGACACATTTTCCAGAGCAAGTCAAACAGCTGCACATTTTGTCCCACCAAATGATGCAATCTGTCCTTCATATGATAATGACATAATAACCAATGTGTAGCCAACACCTCTGTTTATTCAGTTCTGAGCTCAAAAGTCTTGGCTAGAAAGTCTTGGCTCTCTAAGTTTAGAGCAGATTTGTTTTGACACTGTTGTTGCTGAGTTTGTGCTGAACAAAAGCCTGTACACAGTAAATCTGCCAGTGTTAAATCAACACCATTAGAGTTAAATTAACACTGAGATTGTTATGTTTTGACACCCTCAGTGTTAATTTAACTCTAATAGTGTTGCTGAGTTTGTGTTGAACAAAAGCCTGTATAACACTATAGGGGAAAAATAATTTTAAATGGGTGTAATTTGTAAAAAAGAGGGTTATGTAACTTTGGGAACCAAACAATGGTGGTGATGTCCCTTCTTCTCTAAAATGTAATCAGATGTCACCGCATAAGTTAAAAATAAAAGGGGTCCATTGGTTGGATGCTGAAGGAGAAGAGCATTAATTTGTCCTTGCCTGTTAGCCAATCAGAGTGCACATTTGCATGCAGTGTTGTTGATATTCAGTAACAATAGAAGAGAATAAAGTTCTGTTTCAAATGAACATTGGACTCAGCTGGTCTCAACAGTAATTTCCAAGTCCAGCTCACCCTGAAACAAGGCTGAGTCCAAATGAGGTTGAGACCAAGGTGAGACCGAGACCAGACTTGAGTGCAGCAACACGACCTGCAGTTTTTTAGTATTCTAACAATTGTGCCTTGTTAGCCTTTCAGTAAGACTGCAATGTAAATATGACTGCTATCTAAAGAAGGTTACTGACCTCAGGCCAGGAACAGCTTGTGCTAATCTGACTGCTAGGTTCTGCACTGTGGGTGTGAGCTCCAGCGTATGGACAGCAGGAAGAAGATCTGCTATGGACATATGTTAAAGAGGCATGCTCTCTGCCCCTGTGAAACACAGGCCTCCTTATGTCCACACACACCAGGGAATTCAATGGTTTTAAGTGGATATGCAGCTTATTTACAACAAATGTGAACTCATTGTGCATTTTATCAGTAACGTATAGATGCACTTTTCTGTAATTACAGACTGTATTCCTTCTGTTTCTCTGTATACTTTGTTCACCCTGTTCTTCAGTGGTCTGAGCAGGGTAGTGTATCAATCTCAGCACAGCAGTGACAATGATGTGGTGGTGGTGTGTTAGTGTGTGTACATTAAATATGTGTACTTACTGTACTGGCCAGTGAATATATGCTCTTATGTTCTGGCAAGATGTTTCAGAGAAGGTGCTAGAGGCTGTGTAAGTGTTACTTACTCTGCATCTTCTGACGGAAGGTCTATTTTGTGCTCACCAGCCCACCACTAGCTTAAGGTTAAGCCAATGCTCTGAAGAGCAGTCACACATGGGCTCTGCTTTATGCCTCTATGCCCTCAGTAGGAATAAGGCTCTCAGAGCAGTTCCATCCTGGAAAATCAATAGGTGGTTGTGTTGCTCAGGTGTGTAGAGTTTGGTCAGAAATGTTATCTCAGGTGGGGAAATGGCTGTCTTCAAATGAATCATGTCCCTACTTGGTTTATAGAGGACATATAGATTGAAGTCTGTTTGGACAAAAGTACTAGAACGACTTGTGTGTTTAAGGTCGTTGTCTTGCTGCATGACCCACCTTCTCTTGAGGTTCAGTTCATGGACAGATGTCCTGACATTTTCTTTAGAATTATCTGATATAATTCACAATTCATTGTTCCATCAATGATGGCAAGCCGCCCTGGCCCAGATGCAGCAAAACAGGCCCAAACCTGATACTACCACCACCATGTTTCACAGATGAGATAAGGTTCTTATGCTGGAATGCAGTGTTTTCCTTTCTCCAAACATAACACTTTTCATTTAAACCAAAAAGTTCTGTTTTGGTCTCATCCATC
>BRDA01088128.1:0-48134 GCA_036984385.1 Crenuchus spilurus
GTGGTTACTTTAAAGTCATTCATTAGTCCCTCAAGAATCCAAACTTTTGCAGAGCTGAGACTTTTCCTCCAAGCTGTAAGGGTAACCTTAAGGGTACCTTTTATGGTTCCAGACAGTTTTCCATGTATAGTGGATAATAATCTAAATGATGTAATAAATATTGTATAGTTTAAGGTTAAACAGCTTTTGCTTCTTGTATCATTTCATAACCCTACATCAGTGAATTTTCTACATCATTACTGCAGTATTTTCTCACAAGAGACAAGAATATGCAAAGAGGAAGATGCATTAAACGAGATACCAGGAGAGAGTGGCCTAACAAACTGTGATGAATGAAAATTGACAAAAACGTTGTACTCCATCGATCACCCAGCAGAACATGGATCCTTCTTCCTTTGGGAAATGCACATGTATCCACTACCGTTCACCCAAACCCCTTTCAGCTGCCCCCTGAGGTTAAAAAACCCCTGTGCCGGGTTGTATTAACACACTTCTAGAACTTGTATTCCCAAACTAACCATAAGTACATTGTGAACTGTGTACAAGATAGACATTTCACCAGCTGTGCTTTTCCATTTTAGGGAAGCAATTGCGTGTGTTAAACGTTTGATGGAGGAAAATAATATTAAGGGTCACGAAAGGTTACAATTGATTGTTCAGACACAATAGAACATGCCATCTCCACACAAAAGGAACTCCCTACCCAAAAATAACTCAAGCTGCTACCCAGTCCAGTCTACAATGAACCAGCATCTTTTCCCCATTCACAGAGATTGAACATCTTATATATTCAGTGTGTAAAACCTTGTATCTCTATTTTTGATGATGTGGACTTTTGTATTGTTTTCAAAATGACCTAAAATCTTTTTACAGAAAAGTTAACAAGTTTTATGGACCCCGAGTGGCTCAGCGGGCTAATGTGCTGACACTATGACCAGAGGATTGCGAGTTCGAATCCCGGTCGTGCTGTTTGGCATCAACAGCCGGGGCCCACAGAGAGCAAAATTGGCAGTGCTCTCTCTGGGGTGGGGGTAGACGGCTCTCTCACTCTCCATATCACTCACCCATTGTGATGTCTGCTGGCTCGGGCATCTACTGATTGGTCCATTCGAAACAAGAGACTGGCTGTATTGCACACAACGGAGGAGGCGTGTGCATGTCTTCACCCTCCTAAAGTCAGGGACAGTGCAAAGTGATAGGGACAGCCACTAATGGGTTGGGTTAATTGGCGACTACCAAACTGGGAAAAGAAAAAAATGGCAATGGTTCCTTCTCCTGTAAAGTAGCACTTTGGAGATACAAAGTTTTGATCTAATAGCAATGATAGAGATCTGGATCCTTTCAGCTGGTTGATGTTTCAGATGTTTTGCTGATGAATTTTGACCAAATTTAGGTCACCAATTTAGGTGGCCAGTGTTTGTTAGTCACAGATCCAGTTCTGAACTCTTCTGTGATTTCTAGGTGAATCTTTAAGCCACAGGAGTGATGACTGTAGGTCCAGCAGGTCCTCGTTAAAGAACCATCCATTGAAATGTTCTTTAGGAAAACAAGTGTTTCTTGTATTACATACACTATATGGGCAAAAGCATTGGGACACCAGCTGTTTCTTTTGAATTCTTCTGAATTCTAAGGTATTGAAAAGGTTTTATCCTGCTTTTGTAGGAAGCTTTACTGTCCACAGAAGGCTTTCTACTAGATTGTGGAGCATTACTTTGAGGATTTGATTGTATTTAGTGACAAGAGTGTTAGTGAGGTCAGGATGTTGGATGATCACCACTCCACCTCACCTAGATGGAGCACCATCATTCCAGAGAACACAGAGTTCCACAGCTCCATGCTGGGGGGCTTTATACCCCTCTAGCCCATACCTGGCATTAGACATGGTGGGAATCACGTCATGTTTAACTGTAGAGAGTCCTATTCTATTAGCAGTGCTTCTCTACAGGCACTAGACAAGCTGTCTGTGTGTGTGTGTTTACATCTGTGTCAGCAGTAACTGAATGCATTCATTAGAAGGGGTGTCCACAAAAATTTGGACATGCAGTGTAGCTTCAGAAGAACCCCAGTGTTATATTTTTTCCTGCACAGAATAGAATCATTACTGTGCAGTAGTTAGTTGGTCTAATCCTTACACATTTGCTCAGTTTTATTGGCTGGGGGTCACAGTGTGTATTGCAGGCAGGTCAAGTTCAATACAGTAAGGTTCTGAATTTACTTCCAGCTATGCTGCCTTTGACCAAGAGACATAATTCAGTCGACGCTTCAGGGTCTGCTGTGGAGCTGCACAGTTAATTGAAACTGTAGTCCTTGCCTCTCCTGTTATCTGCAAAGAAGTAGATAAATGCATTTCAGTTAGTAGCATGTAAACTGTACACACATTGTAATGAAATGAAATGAGTGCTTTTAGGAATCATAGTGCGTTTTAGGGACACATTACGCATTATGTTCTTTTTCTAAGAGGCACTAATTTAGCATAGCCTAATGGTACCAAAGGATATTAAAGGAAATTGTTAATACAGACATAGAACAAGGTCTAACAGGCTTTTAAATTATTCAGCTTATAGAAGCATATTCAAACTATTTTTGTATACAGACCATTTGGTATAAGGACATAATCCACATGGTTGTTTTTTTAATAACAAGGTTAATTTGGAGCATAATGACTATAATTTCATATGTAAGTGCAGGTAAGGGCAGACGTGCAATCAAGATTTTAAACACTCCAGCTCATCAGCATGCTCTGGATTCAGTTTTCCAAAACTGAATGAGGTGTAACGATGAAATTGCTACACTTGATTGTCAATCTGCTGAGTTTTGAAGAGGGATGAAAAAAATATGAGAAAATCATGGTCATAAATTTGAGCAAATTTGTGTCAGTGCACGTTCCTCTACATTTACATTTATTACATTTTAATGCCTCATTCTACAGACAGAATAAGGTCAGAACTGCTCACAGTGGTGGTGAAAGAAGCCAAACAATTGGCAAAAAGTCATTTTTGAAGGATCCTGTTTGCTAGTTGGGATGGCTAATATGTAATCATTGTCTCAGCTTCAACATTTATCTAGCCTACTGAACTCCAGCAAAGTCTTTAAAAAGTTACCTACCCATTACCACAACCAGAGAAAAATTCATCTTTAACCTTATACATAACACACGTGTTGACCTCTGCTTCATATCACACCATTATAAAGAAATCTGAGCTAATATGACCTACAGCAGTAATAAGATGAATTTCATGTCATGCTTGTTTGTTTTTAATTCTTTTTCATTTAAGTTAAAATTAACTAGGCTAACTAGTATTAGTTTCCTAGCTAATGATGAAGCTAAAATAATGATGAATTCCATAATTTGTTGTTTTTTATTGAAGATAATATTTACAGTGGTAACCCTACTTACGAGTTTAATCCGTGCAGGAGCCGAGCTCATTAGCTGGTTTGCTCGTTAGCTGGATGCATTTTTCCCATAAGAATACATGTAAAACTGATTAATCCGTGTCAGCCGGCCAATATACAGTATACTTTAATATGCTAAATAATGTGTTTATATGGGTTTTTTAAAACATAAACGAGACGACGACGGTGCTCGTGTAGGCTGGTGGCTAAGGAGGAGAGGAGGATGGGTGTACGTGTATGGCATGGTTACACTTATCATATGAAAAGTAAAAGTAAAATTTATCTAACTTTCTTGTTCACTACCTTTTGCTTTCCTTGCGTCGCTTTAACTAGCACTTTCACTTTCACTGGACAGCGGTCAAAGGTATTGACTGACCTCTTCTTCTATGCTAGCATCTAGGGGATGCTACGACCGCCGCACCCCTAGCGGTTGGCATACTTGAACTAATTTAGGCTACTCGTTACTTGGATTTTTACTCGCTACCTGGAACAAAAATATTCTGAAATCTCGACTCGTTACCTGGAATACTCGTTAGTAGGGATGCTTGTAAGTAGGGTTACCACTGTATTATTTATATGCAACAGATTCTGTAGGCTTAACTATCAAATTCCACAGGTATCAAAGTAGCCAGCAATACATTGGACAGTTCTCCCACTCTTATCCATTTCCTTCCCTTTCCCTTTGACTCACATTCTTTTTCATCAAGCTGGCAGTCACCCTGCGGTCTTCTTAATCATTTTTACATTGACTCACAAGTATGACAGACTGGCAGGTTGGCAGGTCAGTTGTCAAACTGCTCCTTTTCTTTCCTCAGGCCTCTGAGTGGACAGTGATTGGGCTAGCCCTTCCCACAGTCCGGCTAATACCTTGTCATGCCACCTGGCCTGCATAACTCTCTCTCTCCCTCCCCATCTCTGACATTTTTTTGGGGTCTTGGTATGGATATCAGCCCGACTCTTTGAATATTTCAGAAACCCTTGACATTTCGTCCTCTAATGAGCCTATACACAGCTACAGAGTGCAGCAGTGGCAGAAAGAGTCTAGATCCAGCCTCATTAATCCAAAGCCATTTGGCTTTCAGTGCAAAAGCACCACCCAAAACCACCCATGATGATCCCCCGCATAGATATCTGCACCAGTGTCAGTTTACTCAGCAGAGTGATGCTAAAATTGCATAATCCAGCAGGTGTGAGGGAAATATGATGGATCTGATTAGCAAGACAAGACAAGCACACTCAACATCCAGGAATAGTTGAATATGAATAATGAAATCAACTCTTCCCTGACAAACTTCTGCAATTAAAGGTTGTTTTCCTAGATTTGAATACACTGTCAGAAATATGACAAGCAGAAATGATTAAAATAAGTTAAATTATGTAACCTCAAGTTTCAAAATACATATTGTTAGACGAGTTACATGTTTTTGTTCTTCAGTGTAGTTCATGTTGACATGAAGATATCTGCAATATGTCATTCGGGATTCATACATTTTAAAATGGTAAGATCATAGCTAACATTATAAATTGCTTACAGTCCTAAAATCTGATTATAAATGTTCAATCACATTGTAAAATAAGTCACTCAGCATACTGTATAGTATACCAGAGCTAGGCTGCTGAGCTAGCTAACAAGCTAAAAGAAAGTTAACAAGCTAAATGTCTCTTCTATTATTATTCGGTGGTAGGCTCTGAGGTAATTCATATTCTTCACACCGATTTACTTTTCAGTGCAAAATAAAAAGCAAAGAAAGATTACAAAACCATCTCTAAAAAGTTTGGATTTCACCAGTCCACAGTCAGACAAATTGTGGACAAATGGAGGACATTCAAGACCATTGTTACTCTCCCCAGGAGTGGCCGACCAACAAAATCACCTCAAGAGCAAGGCGTGTAATAGTCAGCAATGTCATAAAAGACCTCAGGGTCTTCCTCCTTCAAGGCAACAGAAGACCTCTCTCACATTGGCTAATATTAATGTTCATGAGTTCACCATCAGGAGAACACTGAACAACAATGGTGTGCATGGCAGGGTTGCAAGGAGAAAGCCACTGCTCTCCAAAAAGAACATTGCTGCTTGTCTGCAGTTTGCTAAAGATCGCTATTGGAAGAATGTTTTGTGGACGGATGAGACCAAAATATAACTATTTGGTTTAAAAGAAAAGTGTTATGTTTGGACAAAGGAAAACACTGCATTCCAGCATCTGTGAAACATGGTGGTGGTAGTAACATGGATTAGGTCTGTTTTGTAGAATCTGGGCCAGGACGGTTTGCCATCATTGATGGAACAATGAATTGTGAATTATATCAGAGAATTCCAAAGGAAAATGTCAGGACATCTGTCCATGAACTGAATCTCAAGAGAAGGTGGGTCATACAGCAAGACAACGACCCTAAACACACAAGTCGTTCTACCAAAGAACGGTTAAAGAACAGTTACCAGAAACATTTAGTTGAAGTTATTGCTGCAAAGGGGGGGTCACACCAGATACTGAAAGCAAAGGTTCACATACATTTACCTCTCACAAATATGTCATATTGGATCATTTTCAATGACCAAGTATAATATTTTTGTCTCATTTGTTTAACTTGGTTCTCTTTGTCTACTTTTAGGACTTTTATAGGCTTCACTAACTTTCAAGCACCACTGTAGATGTCACATATGCTTTCAAATATCTATATCTTTGGATAGATTTGCCTTGAGTATCATTAAACCCAGGCTGAATACACTTTTCAGGTGTTGATTCACAAATGACTATTTGTCATACATAACTTCTTGTTGTGTCTGGTAACACCTCTTGCCCATGATAAAATCATTATAACACAAAGCACATTAATAAGAGGTTTGAGCATGCGGGTACTCTTCACTGTATCTCTGTCTTTGATTGGTCAATATTCACAAACGAGATATCATTTGAAACCTGAACACCTACACATTTGAGCAATGTAGATAGCAATCAGATACGACTGACCTATGGGAATTCACATGCCATGTTTTTATAGTAAACACCATAGCAGAGTGAGACAAAAACACCAAATCAGTTTCAAATGATACGTGTGTGGCACTCATGGACTTATGTGTTTTTGTCAGTTCTTCGGAATTGATGGGCTGTGTTTTAATGAAAATGTGCAGGGTTTGTGAAACTGCAAATGAAGTTAATTCTGTTCTTTATAGGTGAGCAAGCAGATTAACAAATTGTGTTTTAGTGCTGTTTTTCATTTCTGGCTGTGTGTACAGTTTTATATCAAGATTGTAACAGTAATTGTTGAGGAGGGGTGGCAATTTTTTGTGAAGACATGTTTGAGAATGGGGAGTTTTACAGTACGGCTATTCACACAGAACTAATGACCCTTTACTTCAAATGTGATGAAGTTATAGCAGAAAAAGGTTTGATTGACTACATTACATAAATATGCAATTAGTCAGTTTCGTTTCTGACTGGTGGAGTCAGTCATGCTGCCTTACCATGGACCCTGGGTAAAGGTACAGTTTGGCATTGTTGTGATGAATAATACTACTGAGATTAGGGTTATATTGACAGTGCTGTTAATGATGTTCCCTGTAAATAAAAATGTATGTCCTTTTGCACATATATGGTGTGGGTTAGGGATGGAAGAGGCAAGAGTGGGTTTAGTAGAAGTGGCTGAACAACTCAAATAAAAAGTTCATAGACTGTGGTTGTGATTGTATGTTGTAGTTGTATATTACGCAAACTAAGCTAAGGTCTAGACAGAAAACTTACCTTAGTATATAGCAAGCTAGCACTTTTTGTATAATGTTTTAAAAATGTTATGTTTAGCTGTCTTAACTAATATTAGGTCATATATCCTTTTAGTTTCATATGAATTGAAATCAATGCATTGGTTAACACAAATTAACCTTTTGTCAGGAATGCATGAAAACTGCACTTCAAGCTTGTGTCTAATGACTCTGGTATGGTAGTTTGGTTTTCCTTGTCGGTCACAAGGGTAAAGCAATGCCGTAGCTGGGATCACTGTCATAATGAGACAGCTAATGTTTGTAATACAGATATGATGTTGAGAAATTTTAGTTTTAACACATTTAGCCTAGCATACCCAACTAGCTACTAGCTAAATACAAAGTTCTACTTTTTAAATTATGAATACTTCACTGTATGTGTGTGTATGTATGTATATGTGTAGCCAACTGGTGGCAGCAGTACATGATAGCTACTTTATTTTGGAGTCTAGAACTTGCAATGCTTTTAGCTACAGAGTAGCTGTCTTCCCAGATAGCATACAGATGTGGGCCACTGCTGACCCACTGTCAGCACTGGCAAACTGCATGTGAGCCAAATGTGGCTCTATTGAAAATACATATTTGGCCCACATGTACCATAACAGATGCAGTCCACTTCTGGCAGAGATATGGCAGTTCTACCTACATTTGGCTGATAGGTGGCCCTAATCTGGAATATATGTGGCCCACATCTTGCAAGTGGGAGTGGTCCGCCTAAGTGCTGTCAATCCATGAAATTGGGGATGAGTGCCAGATCTGGGTCAGAATAATTGAATAATTTTGCTATCTGTGTTTGGACTTGTTCAGTTGATTTGGACATCTTTGGACATCCAGTTGAGGTGGAACAGAGTGATATATCTGATGCCTGGATGTAGAAAATTGTCCTTGAAGGTAACTGCTTTCTCATACCACATGCTCAGCATGCTACATTTGGTTTGGTTCAATTTAAAACAGTGTGACTTCATCCTTTCACTACTTGTACTTGAGAGATGCACAAAGCCTAATTATGTTATAGTGTTTAAGCACTTTGGTATGCTACAATAACAGACTGCTTCTGCCTTAGATGTTTGGAGGAGAAATGATAATGTGCTACCAATGCTTAACCGGAAAGAGTATTATTACCCCACACAAAAGAGATAAAGAGGAGGAGAGATAAGGAGGAGGGAGGTAGGGAGAAAATAAATGAGTGAGAGAGAGAGAGGAATAAAGATATTACCTATTAGGCGCATGGGCCTTTATCATGTCTTCTCTGCCCTGCCTAACATCTCATATGCATCTCAGTGATACAAACCAACTCGATTATGACATAAATGTCTTCTCCGACAGGTCGTTATCTCGTCACACATCAGCTCCTCTCTGTCTCCCTCTCTCCCCTGGGGCGGTTTACAACCCCCCACCCTGCGGCTCCTCAGGAGGTCTCCTTTTCTGAGGCTTCAGCAGAACACATGGGAAAATGGGCCCATCAGCAAAGCATGCCATGATTAAGATCAGTGAGCCTCCCCTCCCTTCCATCCTCTCCTCCAACTACACCCATCATTCTTCCCCACTGCACAGGCAGAGGTGGACAGATGGCTTGCAGTATGCTTCCAGAGAAGGTATTTCATTTAAAAATCACACCCCAGCTTGGTCTTGGCAGTTTAGTCTGGTGTTTATCTGTCATTGCTACATCTCCTCCGGACAGTCATTTACTCAACACAGCGGCCTGATGTCATGAACATTACATTTTTCACAACTGTGAATCAGCTTATAATGCAGTATCATCTGCTAAGTTGTTGAAACAGATGCATTCTGCTCTTACTGTTGCAATATAGAGTGGAGGTTGTTGGGGATGTGTATAAATAATAATAATAAATAAATAAGTAATTATATATATATATATATATGAATAATTTTATTTAGCTAATTTTTTTTTTGTAAATACAAAATAATTTAGTCTAGTTCTTATTACATCCTATTGTAGTAAAATAAAATCATATTGACATATTTTCCCAGTTTACCCCAGATGTAATCAAGATATGTTTGGAGTCCTGATTTTGCTTCTTTAGTTTAGAACTGGAGTCTTCAGTCTAATGTTGCTAATACTAGACACACAGTTGAAACACTTAACTAAGATCTGGATGGCTTGAGTTGGTTAATTGTTTTTGATGGTGGATTTTGATAGAAACATCCTGGCTACTTAGGTTATTATTAAGTTCTAGTGTTTGTTTGCAACATTAGCCTCACAGCTAACGTTATAAACTAAAGAAGCAAAATTTTGGACTCCAAACATACATCTGACATAAGGGCTGCGAATCTTTGGGAATCGAACAAAACGATTCTTGGCGTCACAAATTGATTTTTTTCCGATTCTTTCAAATCGAAACGAAATACTTTACCGTTGCAATCTCTGCAAATCGCATGAGTCACGTCAAGCCCTTTCTTACCCGGGCCGGGTTGACGGTAAAATCCAAAGTGTTTCCAAATGGTTGCTTTCAAAGACTGCGACTTGGCTTGCATGCCTGTACATAGCCAACGCTGCTTCCTTGTTTTGCCTAGCACTACGGTGGCTGAGAAGGCACATCCACACTTGCAAAAAAAATAGATTTTTTTAAAACGAATTGTTCAATGTGAGAAACGTGATTCGAGCTCGAAGCGTTTTTTTCCTGCAACCCTATCTGACATCAGTGAAAAACTGTATAAACATGATTTTTGAGTTCACCATTTCTTTAAGTAGCTATATCATTTGGGTAGTGTTAATAAGAGAATGTTTATTTTACATCACAGCTTTATCTGGATACGAGCCATGTAGATTTATGAACATTAGCAGCAGAGGCTCATAAAAAACAATTTTTTTTTTTTTTTAAACAATAGCTCAAACAATAGCTCTTTGCTCTTCATTACATCTTATTATGTCCTCATTGGTTTTATATATATGTTTCAGTATATTTAGCTGTTCTAGTATATACAGTATGTATTTCAGTTCTGAAAGTGGTAAGAATTCAGTGTTGAAAACATTGACTTATCGCTTATGGCAACATATTGCAACCTGTTTTCATCTCCTTCAGTTTTTTATCAGCACTTTTTTGAGGTGTTGTCTAGTACCACATCAGAACTAAAAGTTCTCAACACTAATTGAGGGTGAGAATGTGTGATTGTGTTGTTTGCATCAATTTTTCTGTGAATTCCTCACTACAGTTATTGCAGACTGGCAGCATATTAATTACTTGATGTGTTGCAACACGTATGGTATTCTTAGTGGAACTGAGAATTCTTAGTGGAACTTAGGGTGCCTTTTTAACACCCTATTTACAGTATTCTACTCCATTCTCAGAGCTCTACTCACATGCCTGTACAGTACTATCAAATAGACAGATACTGTAAATGGATGGATGGATGGACAGATAAATAGACAGGCAGACATATAGATGTGACTTCATGAATGGGGATCTGAAGCTCGGGTAATTGATAATGTCAGAAATTACTAATATAAGAAAATACCTCTGAAGCTCAGCCTTGACTGTTCATTACAGCCATATATTGCAGTTTATTCACTATAAAGCAATGCAAACTCTACTGTATATCAAAGTCTGAGAAGACAGAAGTCCTCAGTTTCTTTTAGACCTGCCTTAAGTTGAAATGTTGGTGGTTTATCCTGCAGGAGCTTTATTCCTGGTATAAGAGCATAAAATTATGGCTCTTTTTATTGCACTGGAATCACCTGGACTAAGTAAAAATCGTAGAATGAATGTACTTTCCAGTATGAACTTGCCAGGTAAAAGGAAAAAAAATTAAAGGCTTGACAGGATCATTTTGTGTCATTTTGCACAGCAGTAGATCTGTTTCAGAACTGCCTTTCTGTAATACCAGAACCAGATTTTTTTACTGTAAAATGCTGATTTTATATTAGATTTAATGACAAGTGGACTGAGAGAAATGGTCAATTATTACCTGCAATCTTAATCTTAATCTTAATTATTTTCCTGTAAAGTTACTCTATATTAGAATACAGCAAAAATAATCATTTAAGGTTCAGTTTCTCTGTTTGAATCATGTGGGCATTTTAATGACATGCAAATGATATGGTATGTAATATTTTAATATTGGATCATTTTCCTTAATAAATAAATAAATGGCCAAGTATAATTTTTTGCCTCATTTGTTTAACCGAGTTCTCTTTATCTACCTTTAGGACTTGTGTGAACATCTGATGATGTTTTAGGTCATATTTATGCAGAAATATAGAAAATTCTAAAGGGTTCACAAACTTTCAAGCATCACTGTAGCTGTGCTGGTGTTTAAGTAGTCTTCACTGTCTCTCGTTTTGTTAGTGTGACTGGTTTGAATGATGTCCTTAAAGTATGTCTTGAAGACAGTACTGTCAGCCACAGCTTTTCTTCGACTGCAGAAATAAAACAGTAACTCCCTTAGACAGAGAATGTGCTAAAAGCAAGCTCTCTATGGACTTGCACAAAGTAAGGGCATGTTTACTGACAAAATAAAAAAGAATGCAGCAAAATGCAGTGTTTAAGGGACATTCGCACTGCCTGCAGGTAAAGTGTTCATTGGAGAATTGCAAAATTTCTATCTGCTGCTACTTTTCTCATAGGCTTGTGGAGGTTAATGAGTAGGTAGGTGGACATGTCCCTGGAGGTGCATACACTCTTCTAATGGAACTATTTGCACCAGAGGGCTGAAATCTTCAAAGAGCTGTAATTAACGAGTAACACCACCTAGCCCCCTGCTGCTCAGGCTGGTCAGACCCACCCTCCTGTCCTCCCATCACATCCAGGAGCTGTTATCCTTCTGGAAGACATTAGCCATGTATCGTTATCTAATGCCTGGCCCCAACCCTGCTCTTGCAAGAGATTCTGTCTTTAGGCTGATAAGCTGCAGCAGGTGAGGGATATTCTGTGAGTTGTTGATAGGGCTCGCAATGTGTACTGTCTCAACTGTCTCAATCTGTTCTTGGCTGAAGCCACAGTTTGAGGAAATGGGTTAGTAATCCACCAATTTGTCCCAGCAATCTCTCCGTATACGGCTCAGACATACTGCAAATGAATTTTTCGCTCTTAAAGCGGTTTCGGTCGCTGCCTCATTTCAGCTGCTGACAAAAGTCTGAGAAGCTTGGTGCCTAAGAGTCGAGGGCTACCAACCTGAGTCATTTTTACTGCTTTAAAAAGGTGCAACATGACGCAGCGCTCTTAAGAATGGGGAAACCAAGAAGAGAAAGCTCCGACAGAGAATCTATTAAAAAATAATATGCAAGAGGAAATGGAAAATGCTGTCTCTGTCTTTCATTATTTGCCACTAAGTGTGACTTTGATGAGGCCAGGGAGATGAAAGAAGCAGCTCTGCTAGCTGGGATCCTCATACCTGAGCTATCACCCCTAGTCATTACTCTCTGCCAAATCCAACATGGCCGCCTAATTACAATGCTGAAATGAAGGAAGCCTCAAACTGCAGAACATACCTTCAGCAGGGAAACATAGACTTTGTTTAACCTTCTGATAGTGCTCATTGCAAGACCAGCAGTGCTGAATTCATGTGTATAGTGTTCATTTGTGTCTAACTGAACTTCAGTCAATCAAAATGTATTTGGATGGTGCTTTTTTAAAGTGTTGTCTTAAAGCAGCTTTACAGAAAAGCAGTTTACAGAAGAAAAATGGCCACTGTAGGCTTGACTTTGCATCAGATTAAGCCAAGCCTGCACCAATGTTGGTAGTCTTAAGAGTGTTATATGTCAGACTGTGTGATATCATGTGCACAAGTCAGATTGTATGATTAATATTTTCTAACAATAGACCTGCAGTTACAGGAAATGACTACGTCAAGCATGTGACATCCATGTGTGTGCATTCAAGCATGGTCAAACACAAGCAGAGCTACTGCAAGTTTTGTTTACATTGTGCTATGGCCAATGCATGTATTTGTAGTTGTTTTAATGACCATCATCATTCAATGATGCCATCTCATTGGTGTCATTGGATGGGCATTGTAGGAGCATTCTACATCCACCCGCCTTAAGCCTTTACTAAAGATATTCATTTGTGATGTGCAGTTTGGCCTGACACTGTATAATTGAGCTGATTATCACACAGTGTAAACCCAGCTTCAGTTTATGTTAATACATGCTTTGAAGTAATGTAAATTGTTTAAAAAATAGAGTTTGAGGGGGTAGGGGACTAACCATGACCTTAATCAGGATTAAGTGGATAAGATTATGGATGGATGGATGGATAAACTTCTGTTATAGCCAAGGATCCTCAATAACAGAAGAAAGAAGACATTCTAACAACTGAATAAATAAATGGACGCTGTGTGCTCTTCTGTAGACAGCTATTTTTGGGGCATTCAGAATAATCATTAGCTTTGAACTATTTGTTCTTGTACCTGATTTAATTAAGTATCACATGATCAGTACACTAAGAGCTAATACTGTTGTTTGTTTCAACAGAACCAAACACTCAGTACATCATTTTCTATTCACTGTATATATACATACAGTACATATATACAAGCATCTTCCACAACCTGTTGCAACATTAATGGGGTTATGGTTCTACATTTAGACAGTTTAATGTTGGTTTGTGAGCTTTTGCACTTTGTGTGCCTTTGTGCTGGCAAATGAATCGGTGTATCTATTGTAATTGTCCATAGAGAGCTCACACGTCAGTGCTCTCAGGTGAAAACACAGAGCGAGGAGAAAGAACGTAGTGACATCAGGGCTTCATGTGATCTGGATGGTTGATTGTTACTAATTTGTTTCTCCTCCATGCTGACACCTGCACCAAATGTAAAATGCCCCCTCTCTACTGCTCCCTGTGATAGGGGTCACCTGACAAAACAGGATGCGCCTGCTTTGATTGCTTCCTCCCATGTGTGGCCACCCTGCACAGCCGCTGATGTCTTAATGAATTTAGAGCCATTATGGAGTTTAATCTCATCTAGACTGCAAAACATGCCCGATGCACAACGTTCCCCTGCCTGGCAACCGACTGCCCACTTCAGAGCCAAACACAGTGCAACAAGATTAGAAGGCTGTGAAATTATGAGACAACATTTTCTGCAGTATGTCACTGTCAATTTGTTTAGCCGGCAGAATAAGAAAAGAAAGCCCATTAGCGCCCCATGGGGCCATTGCTCAAAATCTATTTCGCCAACACTTACGTTCACTATATGCCAGTCTTTAGACTATTTATACTCCAGGGTAAAGACATCTCCAAGCAGTCCAGCAAGTTTGAAATGCCATAATCCATACTTTAAATGCATGCTAAATCCATTCAAATGTATTCAGACTTGCCTCACTGTATCTATGGAAGTGACACACGCCCAGGCAGACAGAGCTGCTTCTAGCCCTGATTAAATTGGTCAAGACACGGGGCCTCTAAAGACCAGTAATGCACGACGATGGTGGTGCACTTTGCCATGCGAGCGTGAATGCCTTGTTATGGCATGAGCACGTCAGCGAGGGAGGGGTAATAGATTTAAAAGATTGCTCTTTAAATGACGGTGGAAGCTGAGCATGAAATCCTGTGTATGAATTGTTCATGACACATGGTTCGATAGTGCGTGAGCACAGTTCAGAAGGCAGGGAGCCCCAGAGCACTCTACTGGCAGTATGTAGCATAGAGACGGAAGGGCTGTGAGAGGATTGGAGCTGGAGCTAGTGCTGGAGACAGCATTACTGCGCATCTGTCTCGCTTCATCCTCTGAATTGCTCCTTTCAGCTCTTCCTGCCGCCTGCTCTCTGCCGTAGATTTTCTGCTTTCGCTTTGACACCCTATTTTCTCTGCTATTGAATTTACCTATCTTCTGCAGCCTCCCTTATATTATCTTCTTTCTTCCTTTTCCTTGTGCCTTACTCTCAGTTCCATTTCTTTCTCTCACTGACTTCGCCTCCACTTTCTTGAGGTTTTGTATTTGTATCATACATATGTAACATAGGTCCACACTTGCCATTTTGCAACACAACTTCTCAATTTGATAGCTAACAACAAGCATTCAACAAAGTATAGGTGTAAGAGATCAGCCAGCACTGCCAGCTAACAGCAGGGGGCATTTGTGGCATGGAGGAAATACTGGTAGATCTGGGTAAAAAAACTGCAAGTCCCAGAATCCCCAGCAGTAATAAGCACTGACTGGATTCACCTGTATTGTAGGGTATAAAAAGCCAGTCAGACCACTGCTCACTGATGCACATTGTAATTCCAAAAAAGAAAGTACCTGAAAAACAACAGAAAAGAAAAAAGAAGTTGAATTGGTGAGGAAGTTAAACCCCTATTTATGTTAAGTTGGCTGAGGTTGCTAGTTTGAGGCAAGCTCAGTGACTGTGCTAGTACCATTGATTTCAAAACAATGAAATGAGCAGATCTGCCAATACTTTTGTCCATATTTACTTTATATTCATTCTCTTGAGTCAAATTAAGGGTTTGAAGGGTTCCTATTAGAAATTTGTCTTGGCCTGGAATGTTCTTCAAGATGGAAGAGGATATTCCCTTAAAGCAGGGGTGGAAAACCCTGGTCCTGGAGGCCCAGACTCCTGTAGAGTTGTTTTGATTACCCGACCTCTAAAGTACTGAAGATGTTATCTACAACATTATAAATAGCAATAAATAGCTAATTTTATTGTAAAAATGTAATGGAGTACAAATGTCCTGATCAGAAAATACTGTTACACACCCTCTGCTCTTTGTTTTCATACCCGGTCCGGCTGCATGTGCCCTGTCAAAACGGTGGCCTGGCCCAAGTTTCTCTGGACTTCATAAGATCTAGCTGGGAACATGAACAGGAAGATGGGGACATGGCTGAAGGCAAAGGCGTGGTTGAATAAGTGTTTGTTATGGTCTGCGATGCTGGTGCTCTAGAGTGACATCTAGTGGCAGAAATGATCATATACAAAAACTTTACTATTTCAAAACATAATTTGCTCCTCAGTCCTTACAATCATCATATAGAAACTAAGCTACAAAAGCAGTCTGTTTAGAATCAACTGTAATGTCAAATGTGTGTATATATAAAATACACACCCCGTTCAGTCTAAAGCAGTTTAACTCCAGCCATTCACACTGGAGTGTCTGAGCCTGGACTGAATGAGACACAGTACAAGGCAGCCAATCAGAACAGAAATTCTTTCTAGGCTATATAGTGGCACAGTAACAGAACTAGCCTGTTTCTCAGAGATAAAGAGAGGTTGGAAATGGGCCTCAGGGGGAAAAAATAAAACATAAAAGAAACATAAGATATAGGCTCTTTAATGGTCAGGTTCAGTTTGTGAGTTTGAGGAGAAAACTCAGTTCTCCACCCATGCTTTAAGGTAAAGTGTGGATGTGCCGTTCTTTTCAGAATGTTAATGCAGGATTAGCTTCTATGCTGTCATTCTTTCTTTTTCTTGAACTTTACACTTCCATGTTTTAACCTTGCCATGTTTTGGCATCACTTCAGCCTCTTCAGCTCTGCTCTTTAAACTTGCCCCAGACTCTAAAACAGCAGCCGGTCTCTTAATCTCTGTTGTCTCTCCTACCTCACTTCTCTCCTCAATCACCCATGTGTGTTGAGATTAGTGTGTGTGTGTGTGTTCATGTGTGTGAAACATAAGAGGGACATCTGTTCAGGTCCTAACCCTGCTGACTGGATGATCTGAGTCAAAGCATGCCCCTGAACCTCTCTCCACACATCTGCTAACACCAGTTCACATTACCAAACTGGATTACCCATATAGAAAATGACATTACCCAGAGTATCACTACTTCCCCTAAGGTCATATTAGTTGAGTGAGCATAATGTTAGAGCTGAATCAGAGTCTTGCCATTGGCCAGTGCATGCCAACTCATTTACCAAGCTTTGTTTTTGTGGGACCCAAGATCATGTGGATTAGTGAGAGAGAGAAAGAAGTAGTGATGCTGTAAGTGATGCTGAAGTGTGATGGAACCTCTGCAGGCGCTTGGCAGAAGTCTTAAATTATAAGGGCAAAGGGAGTAGGGCATGTTTCAATGATAGTGTAACATTGCCCTCACAGTGATTCAACTGTATCCTCTTCAAGCGGTCTTGATTGTTTATTACCACATTAGTAAATTATAGGTTGACATTGACCTTTTCTGGACTGGTCTGGAATGGCTCATTAGTTGCCGATGAAGTAACAGATTTATTTGTAGCTTTGTATTGCAGGCCAAACTCTGATACAAGGATTTTTGAACTGAGACCTGAAACTCTACATCCACCCCATAAATGAAAAATTGTTGTTGACGTGTGTATTGTCTTTGATTTTATTCTGACTGAAAGCGTTGGTCTACATAAAACATGATCGAGTGACTCAAGCTTAGTTCAATTCAAATATGCAGCCCAGTTTTTGAGAGTATTTAGAGTTTCTTTTTTTTTTTTTTTTTTTTATAAAACTACTAGGGGTGTAAAAGTTTTCCGATTTGAATCGGAAGTCCGGTTTTGACTTAAACGATGTGAATACATCGGTACATGGACCCCTGAATCGGTCTATTTGTAACATAAACCGGCTGATGGCCCGATTAAATAGCTGTCAATCGATTTGGTGTTGCTGACGTGTGTTGCTTCTCTCTCTCTCTCTCTTTCTCTCACATATTAAATGTCGCGATATTCATCAGTCACGAGTTGTTACAGTCAAGTTTGTCTTTTACACAAAGAACGGAAAACTAGACAAAACCGTTGCTGTTTGCAAAGAATGCAAAGTCACATTCAAGTACACGGGTATTACAACAAACCTCACCACTCATTTGGTGAGACGACATGGTGAAAGTGGTGATGAGGACGCTAGCACCGTTAGCCCAAAGACACGGCAGGACAAAAACACAGATAACCAGGACTTCTTCCAGCCAAAACTCAACCACAACTCGGCTAAAGCCAAAGTAATAACGGCTTCAATAGCCCGGTTTATTGTCAAAGACTTAAGACCATACTGTGCAGTGGAGAATGTGCGCTTTTGGGACTTGATTAAACCATTGGAGCCCCGGTACCACATCCCAACGTGACAGTATTTTACTGTTTCTGAATTCACATGTCAAATACAACTATACTAGTTCTCTAGTATTTCATTAATCTATCTGAATACAAGCAAAAACACATTTTTAGTAATAACTTATGTTGAATAAATGTAAAATTATCTATTTTTAACAAGTAATTTGTATTATTTCCTGCCCTATTATACTGAACCGAATTGTATTGAAATCCTACTGAGTCAAATCCAATTTAAAATATATCGCTTCTGAATCGTATCGTACCGCATGAATCGAGATACATATCGCATCATGATTTATTGGACAGATGCACACCCCTAAAAACTACATATTATGACAGTAAACATGCCACAAAAGGCAAAATATGTTGTTTCACAGAAGCAAAAATACAGTCCCTCATATTAAACTAAAGTTCAAAATTAGATAAAATTATAATTTATTTTAAGGAGATTGTGGGCTGACTCAAAATGGACATTTATTATAAAGTCAGACTATGTTACTGGTCATGTAAACATGATTATACATGGACATTAGTCTTGGCTTTTCCAGTTTCTCAGACTAAGAAACTGGGAAGAACTTTTGTGCATAGAAACATAGTCAACTCAACTTTGTAAGATTTTGTCAACATTCAGTCAAGCTTGACCTCACATCAAATACTATAAAAGGATGCCTTTGTGGGTGAAGCGTGGGTAGATCAGTCCTGAAGGAATTCTTTGTTCAGAAAGGTAGAGAGACTCAGAGAGAGAGAATTCACCCAACTGAGAGAGAAACATCTGGAGAAATCATCTCTGCATCCAGTATCTTCTTTCTCTGTCTCTTACCATCACCACACATTGATCTATCTGAGCTGGGTTTCCACAAAATCATCTTGGTCCAGTGATCATTGTTAAATAGTAGAGCAAGCATTACATTGAGCACTTTCTCCATCAGTGAAGACAATCTTAATAATGCAGCTTCTGGGAAACTGGGCTCAGGTAGGCTAAAACTCGGGTTATACCACATGTAGTTATATCTCTCTTTTGTAAAGCCTTGTCAAGACTTTTTCTTAATTGTAATATCGACTTATTTGCTTGTGAAAAATGAACAAAGAAATGTTGCCAATTGTCTAACTAGTGTATGCTGTGGTGAGATGTTGAGCTAAATGACTAAATTTTAATTAAAATTTGATTCTACCATCCATTCAAGGCCCCATCTGGATGGAGTTTCCATGTTCTCCCCGTGTGGGTTTCCTCCCACAGTCCAAAAACATAGAGATCAGGTGAATTGGGTACTCTAAATTGTCCTTGGATGTGTGCTTGTGTGTGTGGGTGTTCACCCAGTAATGTATTGGTGCCCTGTCCTGGGCTTAGGATAGTATGTAATGTCTTACACCTGGTGAGGTGGTAGGAGACTAACTGCGATCCTGATCAGGATTAAGCAGAAAAAATGATGGATGGATGGATGGGTCATGCTTTGCCCTGTGGTAAAGATCTGGTCTTGTGACCGGAAGGTCACCGGTCCGATCCCCAGACAGGACATGACTGAAGTGCCGTTGAGCAAGGCACCTAACCCCCTAACTGCTCCCTGGGCACCAGTGGATAAGGGCTGCCCACCGCTTTGGGCACAAATTCTCACAGCCTAGTGTGTTCTCTAGTGTGTGTGTGAGTGTGTGTTTCACTGCACAAATTGCGGAGGTCAAATTCCATTGTGTGAAAAATCACATTGGGAAATTGGTTCATCTTAATCTTAATCTTTATAAATTTAATGGTTTTACAGTTTTAGCTTATGGTTGTATACTAAGCAAGTGAAGTACAGTATCATATTACTTAACACAATGGTGCTTCCCAGCATTCTTGCACTGCATTTTTCCATTTCTTCTTGCTTAAAATAATGTTTCACATTTCTGAAGGACTTGTTCATGAGCTGCTGAGTTAAGTCAGGTGTGTCAGTGTAGAGAAGACAGGACTCCTGACTAATTGAGGCATGAACTTCAATGTTTTGTAAGTGTTTGTAACCCAAACAGCTTAATCAATGATAGTAATTGCTAGAGTGTTTGACAGCTTGTGTTAGACAGCTAGTGGTTTTCCGTCTGCTCTGCTTTAGGATTCCATGAGCGTTTGTTTCTAGGAAGCAAAACAAATTGGGGGGAAAAATCAGTGTCATGATGCTGGCACAGATGAGAATTTGTATTTTGACAAGCATTCAGCAAATAAGGTATTTGGGGAGTCAGGACGGAGGCTGAAAATGTCACTCTTGTATGTGGAAAAGAGGGAATGCCTCAGGGGAGAGCAGACATGCCTCAGTGTGGTTGGACTGAGGGAATCAATCCAGCATTGAATGAGGCCAGGATAAAAGAGAAAAGAAGCTGCTTGTGTTTTCACAATCTCCTAAATGGTTGTTGCCCTCATCATATGATTATAAGAGATCTGGAATGAGCCATATAGTAATGAACCACATAGTTCTATATTAATGCATGAATTGTATTATGTGCTATGCTAAATAGAGAGGACTCTATGTAGTATAGTTTAAGCCATGGCACCTGAAGAACATCTCAGGACTTTCTTTCCTTTCCCAGAGTAATGCCATACAGAACTTCCAAGGTGTTCCCTTTTCACTAGTCCTTTAAACGTGCCAAGACATCTTTGCCTTAAAAAGAGTATACACTCCTTCCAGCAGACAAACATACATAATGAAGGTGCTTTATATAATGATTCAAACTCACTAATACGGCGCCCTGCATGTTGCTGTGTTCTAAACCGTTTCAGCTCAGGAAGGGCTTGTTAATTAGCTCATTAGCTGGTTCAGATGTGTTAGGTGAGGAATCTTTAAAACATGGACGAGGAACTCAAGTACTGGAGGGACATATTCCTGCAGTTTGATGATTTTCTTGCTCAGACACACCTGATTCAACTCAGCAGGTAACTCGCAGGTTTAGCCATTAAATCAGAACACAGAAATCAGAAAACTGGAGACTGCCGGACCCCGGCCTTTACTTTCCCACACCTGCTCTAAAATGTGCTGTACAGTGGTACACCATGACCCAAATTTAGAACCAGTCAACTAGTCAACACAATGGATTTAATCAGGGTCAGTGAAATGCAGAAATAAAATGCAGTTAATATCTAAAACAAAACAGGAATTAGCCTTTTTTCAAAGCACAAAGTGTTTTCTAATAAATCCACTTTAAGTGAAAGTGCTACATAGATCAGTGTGCTGCTTGCACAGAGAATTTGATGTCTGCATTTAACCCATCCGTGTAGTGAAACACATACTTGTGACAAACACTAGGTGACTATGCAGTAAGACAGCCCTATCCACAGTGCCTGGGGAACAGTTTGAGGTTGGGTACCTTGCTCAAGGGCACATCAGTCATATTCTGTCAGTTTAGGGGGTTAAACCAGCAGCCCTCCAGTCACAAGGCTGGTTCTTAACCACAAGCCGATGTATTTAAGCTACTGTATGTAAAGTTGAAAGCAGAATGTGCAGGTTTCGAGTACTCTTACTTTGATAGGTTCATGCTAATTGACTAGCATGCAAAAATAACGAGAAATCCCTCGTGATACCCTGTTTGACACATGCTGAGATGTATTTGCTAACTTTGAGCTGGAAATTGTGACTTTTAACTAACTACTAAACAAAATGTAAATATACATGGTACTCTTCTTAAAATAATAATACAAAAAAACATCATTAGAACATGGCTGAAGTTGAGACGGGTAGCTTTTTATGTTTTGTCCACAACCTTTTAACCATTGTTCTTAATCGTTCTTGGATGGGATGTATAGTCGTGGAGAAATCAATCATTTGTTTAGACCCTTTACATTGTATACAGGAAATGTAAACATGATTTAATTTATTAAAACATTTAATTGACAGGATATTCAGGTAATCAAGTAATTTTTTCATGTTTTTATGTTTACCAGTTGGTTTACGTTCCAACCCTCACCTGGTCATGAGCTTTGGGTAGTGACCGAAAGTATGAGATCGCAGATACAAGCAGCTAAAATGTGCTTTCTTTGTAAGGTGTCTGGGCTCTCCCTTAGAGATAGGGTGAAGGGTTTGGACATCCGAGGAAGACTCTGAGAAGAGCTACTACTCCTCCATATTGAGAGGAGCCAGTTGAGGTGGTTCGGGCATCTGGTAAGGATGCCTACTGGACGTCTCCCCGTGTGAGGTGTTCTGGGCATGTCCAGTTGGGAGGAGACCCCAGGGAAGACCCAGGATATGCTGGAGAGATTATATCTCAGCTGGCCTAGGAATACCTTGGAATTCTAGATAATGAGCTGGAAGAGGTGGCTGGGGAGAGGAACGCTTGGTCTACTTTGCTTAGGTTGTTATCCCTGCGACACAGACACGGATAAGCGGAAGATGATGGATGGATGAATGGATGGAAGTAATTTTTTATGGTATTAATCCAAATATTTTTTTTTATTTTTGTTTGCCATGTTATGACAAAAAGAGCTTGGTAAACTTGTAAACTGGTGGTGATTTCATTTTCATTTATTTTGTTTATTGAAAGTAAATAAATATAAACCTGCCCATTTTATTGACAGCTTGATTCATTCTCTACTGCGTCCAAGACTCCTGCTTCCAAGAATGAACTCACACCTCTCTAGAGCCTGGTCTCACACAGTTCTCAAATAGAATAGCATACTAATGGATGGTTGTCAAAGAAATCCTTCACTCATATCAAGATTCACTCACCTACACTGTTTTTTTCTCTGACTTCCACTCTCCTCTCACTACAAAAGTAGCTGTAGGTCTTTATCTGTTGCTAAAAAGAATGTGATCATTGTGGTCATGCACAGAGCTGATGATCACTGATGTTATAGAATATTTCCTATAAGGAAAGGTAAACCTTGTGACTCTCAGAACTTGGCCACTGTCACTTCACAAATGCCTCCATGGTCCTTCACCGCAAGTCCTGAATGCTCAATGTTTGAGCAGTTTTACCCTCCTGTAATTAAACTAGGGTCACCTGGCAATGTTAATGGACATTAGCAGATGGTCCAGGACCCTGTGATCATTCTAAATTAATCCTGGCAGCGCCCGCAGCTGTAAGAGGAAACCCTGACCCAATAAACCAAGCCTAGTTTAATACTGGATAACGTGCTCTGTTTGTAAGATGATGGTAGAACTTTTGGTTTTGGGCTAATGGTTTAAATGTCACTTGCGGCCATTTTTTTTTTCTTATTTGTTTACCATGTGTACTTAAATATTCTTTTGTGTTTGTGTCTTTGTTGGTTGATTGTGTTCTTCATTATCTGATATGTATTATACTTGTAGATAATACTCATCCTTAGTAGTTTTATCTTCTCTTCTCAGATTGTGTTGTCAGTACCGAGCAACTTTCCTTGATCTCCAATGAGTATTTTATAATGGATCCGGGGATGTTTCCAAGAAGCAGGATTTCTAAATTAAGAAGGTGGTGTCAAACCTGTATATTAAGAAAACAGCGTCAGGACAATTCTATTGGACAATCCTCAGTGTTGGACTTAAACTGTCTGACTAACCTAGAAATCCTGCGTTTTGAAACATGGCATTTAAGAGGGTTAAGGTGTCACATTCAAAATTGTTGGCTGTAATCCTAGAAGCACTTAGATCAGAAACAAGCAATTCTAGTCTACTATGACTGATATCCAGCACAGTTGAATTTTTCTGATTAAACCTGAACTCATTCAGCTCCTGTTCATTAGAAATCTTAGTAGATGTGTTATAGCAGGAGAATCATCAAACTGAACATAGCGCTCTAGTTTCCCAGGCCTGATTGATTTTCCTTATACAGTAAAAATATTGCTCATTCACTGCACTCAGTGAACTCTCTCTGCTATGAATAATGTAGAAACTCCTTATCATGTGTTACTTGTTTTATAAATGGTAGTAAATGTGATTGCTACCACTTTATGTAAAAAATAAAATTGATTTAAAGCTACAATCTCAAAAAACAAATCCTTTTGATTTTCAAACGAATATTGTCTTGATATTGTCTTTTAAAAACTGTTTAATCAGTCATGTCATTTTATGATTCTGAAACACCACACATTTAAAGGATAACTACAGCTATGGGCTGATTCTGTGATTTAATGTTTATATAGTTCTGGGGTGTGTTTCCCGAAAGCAGTTGAACTTTGCCATTTTGCGAAAAACTTTAAGTACGAAGTAACTTTAAAAACGTGATTTTTTCGACTGTTTCCCAAAAGCCTTCTTATCTTCCAAACTTACAAACAAGTCCCTAAGTAGCACTTAGTTGACTCCGCCCTCGTGTATGCGTCAGATAGGCTCGGCCAGTCGAAAACTGAACCACCGATTTACATACATTTCTTCATTATTAAGCCACAAACGTATCGTTATGTAAACAATAATTATAAAACCAAACATCAAAAAAGTATTTACACTACATACATGCAAAAAAATAAAAACATTTCACTTGTAGTTGCTGTCCATCGCATGCCAAGCCTACCTCTAAATAGGCAAATCCTCTTGGTTATGTGTCCATGATTAATCAGTGAATTTGATTGGTTAAGAGTTGACAAGCTTAGTAGGCCAATTTGTAACCATTGCTTGGGACACAATATATTAATTTGCGACTACGACAGTTACACTGAAAAAAACATTGCATTTATGTAATTTATATGTGTATATCAATAAATAATATATTGTACTTTAAGCAATCTTAGTTTTTCTATTTTGTGAAAACAATAATTTCAGCTTAATATGTACATGTATGCGCAGTATTGAACTAAGGATGCTGGCTCAAATTTACGTGACACAATTACGCTTTCAAAAGAAAATTTAAATGTTCATGAATTCATGTTTGTATATACACGCATGTGCGGAGTGTTACATTTTTCAAATGATGATCAGCTGCCTCTTTTGTTCTTCAGACAGAACTGCACGTGAACTTCAAGTTAAGAACAACTTGGTGAGTTACGAGAGGGTCAGACCACTCGTAGATTTAAGATTTAAGTACGACGTGGGTTACGAAGGCTTTTGGGAAACACTCGTAAATTTAAGAATGTTCGTAAGTACGAGGTTACGAAGTACTTAGCGTTAAAAACGTTTTGGGAAACACACCCCTGTTCAGTCAAAATATAACAAAAAGCTCTTCTCTTTTTTTGTCTGCAGTTAAGCCGACTGTCATTGATGTTGATATCTACGTGAACAGCATTGGACCAGTGTCCTCAATAAATATGGTAAGCAAAATGGGTTTCTTCATGCTTTGCACTGGACGTTGCACACTTGGGATGTTCTATCAACTGAAATCCTCTTTCAAAACCACATTTTCTTTTTTTTTTGGTAGCCCAATATGTGTACCCCAGTTGGAGCGAAGGCAGTGTTTTTGTGAATAATTGAAAGCAAGCGCTAGTGGCAAGCTGTGCCTCGGAAGTTCAAACCCAAGCTTAAGTAGATTCCCCTGAGGCTCTGAGAGTTTGACCTGAAGGAAAATGGAAAACAATCAGATAAAAATAGTGTGATAAAATAACTGCATTTGCTAGGCAGTAGGTGGTTGTTGATATGATTGCATGATTAACATACATTCTCAAGTCATCGTCCTTTATAAGATGTAAAAGAGTCTTTGATTTGACTTTGTTTGGGTAGTCTCAAAGACTGATAGTCAGAGTGACTTTTTGGTGGCATCTGCCAATACTTTAAGAACTGTGAACCCTAATTGAAAGAGAATATTCATAAAATAAATCTCAGCCTACAGCATAAGAACATGGGGCAATAAGTCCTGTAGGTAATATGCCTTCCACCTTCTGTTTTGATCAAATGATGTGGAATGATGATCACCAAACTGAAGGAATCCAGCCCCCCAGGACTGAATTTGACACACTGCTGCTTGAATGTGATCTCCTCACCTCACAAAGGCCTAACAGTCACATTTAATACATTGCCCCACTAAACTATGCCTGAGAAG
The DNA here is from genome assembly GCA_036984385.1 of Crenuchus spilurus. NCBI lineage: Eukaryota > Metazoa > Chordata > Actinopteri > Characiformes > Crenuchidae > Crenuchus > Crenuchus spilurus. The sequence goes on from BRDA01088128.1 coordinate 26,009, forward strand.
TTAAGACATTTTCAGTTGGCTTGTTGGACGTTTCTCAGCAAGATCCAAAACTAGCATATTACACTATTCATTTGCATTGAAAATGTTCCGCTGTAATTAAATATTGCATTGTTTATCATTGCTGTTCAAGAGGGGGACTTATCTTAGACAGCATGACTTCTGCACATGCTCATTCTGTGAAAATATACCGTAGTTAACTTTATTATTTATAGACAATTCTTGTATCAATCTTCGAATGTCTATTTCTAGAGTGATCTTTTATTATGACATCAGTAGAGACCATTTTTTTAATCATGACATCCAGTATGCATACAGCTTCACAGCATTGTTTCACTTTTTTCTTATATACATGTGGAAAAACAAGCAAAACTGTACAAAACCTGGCACGCAGTGTAGGTATAAACATTCTGAGAAGCTGCCATGTGCTGTGAATGAAGTCATGTCAAACAACTCTGGTAAAATATGAGTACAGGCCCAGACTGTTAAACCACGGAAAAGATGACATTGTAGAAGATCCTGTATTGTTTTTTTGTCACTCCTCATACCGTGAATATTATTCTCCCCAATGGATATTATCTCATAGCACGTTGGTGATGCATAAAAAGCAGGTTTGTCCCACAAAAAGATACCATGTCCTAATGTACCAATTTATTCATAGATTGGCATTGATTGACAGCAATGCCTGCATCAAAATATATTTTTATATAGCTAGTTTACCAAGCTGAATGAGGTAGTGTGGCTCCATACAGAGTCTATCACATTACTGTAATATTAAGAGCTTATTGTTGTGATTATTGTAATTGTTTTAGGCTACTTTGCAGCTAAACTGCTGCCATGGCCTATTTACTTTACATCAATTATGTTAACAACAACATGCTCATTATGAATCACTCACACAAGTTTGCCTTCTCCTCTTTGTCTTGTATATAAAATTTCTTTGCTAGTTACTGTTAATAACAAAACAGATGGTTTTATCTTTTTAGTATTTAGAAACATCATTCTCAGATAATCTAAAGCTTATATTGTAGTCTCTCAAAACCAGACATATTAGTGTGGGAATAGTGTGAGTGTGAAATTTGTAAAGCAGTCCATTGCCTCATGAAGGTGGAGCTCAGTTGAGGTTAATGATGCTCATCAGGCTGTTTGGTCCTGGGGTGCTTGATCCTGATCCTGGTTTTCAAGATCCATCCTGGAGAGTTCAGAATCAACATGGTTGATGTCTGACCATGAGAGGTCTTCATTAATTGCCACAATCGTGTAAGTTGGTGCTAAATTGTGCAGGGATGTATATTTCCAGGACCAGGATTGGGCAGCCCTGGTTTAGAAAATGTACAAAGTGTTAAGAAGATTTCTGAAGATTAAAAACACTTAATGACAATGTGGAAAACATCCCACAAGCATTTCATAGCTTGTCCATTATCTTCTTTCCATGTCACATTATTTGGTTTATCAATGCTGGTTTATTAATGAAGTACCTGGCTACTGGTAGCACGATTGTGAAATGCCCAAAAGCATCAGAATCCTTCAGTTGGAGATGTTTCACTTGTTCCGTAGCAGAACAATGGTGTGAAATACATTGCTAAATCAACTAAGGAGTTCTTCCAAGGTCAGAAAATGAAATGTTCTTGACTGCTCGCGTCAATCACTTGAACTGAAGGCCATTCGTAATGCATGTCATGTACAGAAGACATAACTGAAGGCAGCATGTACCCACTGTCTGTCTATTGCAGACTTCAGGCAGCCATCAAATGGAAAGGATTTGCACTGAAATACAAAATATGACAGTTGAATTTGAGAATATATTTGTTTAATTCTGATTGAAATGTTGAGGAATTGTGTGAAATTATAAATAACGAGGAAGACAAAGCTTAAAAAATGACTAATTACTGCCCTGTATTATTAGTATTGTAGTAGTACTGTGTCTATATTGACCCTATACATACTTCAGAGCATGAGGATGTATTGATCTCTAATTATGCTCCAGTAATTTTCTTTGGAACAAGAATAACTGGATAATATGAATTTTAACAACCACCTGAAGGACGTGGCTCTATTCATTGCTGTGTCACATAGTACTGTCTATGAGAGGACTGTCTTAATGCCCTCTGAGACATTTCCTTTCCACAGCAAAGTGACATTCACTAAAGATAATTTCAAAAGACAATTAACTTTTTAAGGTTGTTCAGTGTTCTTATGTTGCAGTCAGAGCCAGACTCTCATTCTGTACTTACAACTATTCAGATATGCTCAACATGTATCTTTTGATACAGGACAAAGAACTATTTCATAAGGTTGAGTCTCATGTAGAGTCTCTCGCAGAATGAAAGGTTCACAAACAATACGAATAACCTGCTTCCCATCTGCCAATCTTTCATTTTCAGTTTATTGCATAGATCTTACAAGATGCTAGTGCAGGAAAATAGGAGGGAAATGCTTAAATTTGCACACATTAATGAGTAAAGCATCACTATCTCCCATCTCCCAATAACTCGCACCGTCCATGACAATCTCATTTTCTTGGAACATTCCAGATGCACAAAGACATTGTAGAACAACATATTTGTGCTTCTATTATGATTCCAATCTTGAGTCTGTGGACAGTATCTACACTCTTCAAAATAAAGATATTTGGGATGGTGCCAATGAAAAACTTTATGGTTCCTTAAAGAACCTTTCTTTAACAAACACTCAATCATTCATATGTTCAAATGGGATCCAAAAGTGGTTGTTCTGTGGCTTCAAAAAACTGTTTACTCATCCATCGCATGATCTACCTCAGTGCCACATTTATGTACCCACCACACCTACTGAAACATTCTGTAATTCCAGGCACAAATTCAGAGCAATTCCCATTGGTTGAGATTAAAGCATGCTTGAGATTAAAGAGGATGTCTTCAGGTGTTTATAGCTATTCGTCATGTGGTCTCCGCTATAGGCAGGCATGTTCCATTCCCGCTGCCGTGTGCCTTTCTTTTCAGGGCCGTGCTCTATTTGCATTGTGTGTACACTCTTGAAAAGCAAAAATCCACCTACGCTCAAGGCCACCATGCTGATGATTCCAATTTGTTGTGTGCGGTGTCACTGGGGAAGGGATTTGTTGCGCTGAGGCAGAGGGACTGAATTGATAGACTCAGCTCCCAAGCCTCGGCATGCAGGGAGCATTGTGCTGGGATTCAAACGGATCTCACACGTGGGCCGACGTACTGTCATCAGCTCCCATTGCGGAATATCTCCATGTTTTAGGTGCCATTAAATACACACGCCTCTCTCCTCTATGGCGTGACAAGCTAATTTTCACCAGCTCAGTCCTGTCGGGAATTCATTTATCAGTTGTCACCCTTTTATTGTTTTCGATTTTAATGGAGTGTATAATTAAACAGCATTATGGTGTCTCAAGGAAACAAATGAAGATGGATTCTTTGTGCTTGCTGAATGAAAATGTACGACCATTTTTTGATCATTATAAAAGAAAACCAGCAAGTGATCGGAGCTCAGGACATTGAAAGGTGTACTGTACTGGAACTTTAAAAGCCATCTGAATATTTGAAAGTGCTCATACTTACAGAGCTACAAAGTAGCTTATTTTACCCTATGTCTTCCATTAGTCTTTCTTGCAATTAGTTTAATGGTTCTCTTTTCTCCCTCTATTAGCACGAGTCATTTATGTACATAAATAAGTAAAAGACAATTACCAAATCAGCACTTGATTTAAATGTGATGGACATGGAATACTACGCAGGCAATTTACTGACAATTAAATGATCAAACCTTCATTATTCAAGGGCATGCAGGGACTCTAGGTAAGCTAATAGCTTTAATAATTAGTATGCACACATGGTACCAAAGCACAAAACAGTTTGATCTCTGTCTTCCCTGCATGCTGTACAGAAGTCTTGTTTGACAGGTTAAATTCTGATTAATATTAAAAATGTGAACAAAACATTGATTTGCCAATATAACCTCAACTGTATTTTGAAAGGAAATACATTATAATGACTTTTACACAAAATTAAAATCTAAATAAATGTAAATTATATATCAGCACAATCTAATTAAACAACAAGCACACAAATAGTTGTACTGTTCACGTATTTCTTTTACTGAACACACTGAGCAAACATCCACAGTCTAGGCGAGGTAAAGTAAGCGACCCACTGAATTTATAATTGCTCATTAACATAAATTAGTTCTCAATTAATTACAAAAATTGAGATAATAATAATAATAATTGAGATAATAAAAAGTTACAGATGTGTAAAATTTAGAAAATAAATTCAAATTTTGGTAAAATGCACTAAATATTTTTTAAAAAATTTAAAATGCACTAAATATTTTTATTTTCCTTTAGAGGTGAACTTGTCTTATTTTCACTTAAAAAATCAACACAATTTAAAAAAAGAGGTGTACAAAATTTTGCACAAGCCTGTATCATTTGCAGGTAACAATGCCTTCAAAACATTTCCAAAATGATAAAATGAAAAAAATAAAGACTTCTTTAAATTTCAATTTTGAGATACAAAATTAGATTTTGCACCAAATTTGGACCATTGATATTAACCTCTAAAGCTCCTAGATATTTTTTACATTTTTTGTCTGATTTTTCTTGTCCAAGTCTTAAGGATTATTACTCCCTAACTGCATAGAATAAATGCAAACTATTAGTGTTTTTTGTTCAAGTGTAAAGGTTGGTATTTTCAATGGTGCATAAAATTTTAAAGCAAAGTGAGTTATGAGGTCTCAGTATGATCATTTTTGCCCTCATTGTTCACCTTGCTTGTTTTCCTCTCATTCAGTTCCTGTCTAATTGCTTAGTAAATAAAGGCCAAAGAGAAAAGCCAGAGCAGAAAAGGTCTGTTTTCTCTCGATGCCTCATGACACTTTTAGCTTCACCTAATTCACACTGCACTGGTTAAAATCCCAGGGATTATAGGTAACAATTATATGAAAGAATGCAGGGATTAGTGAGGACTGCAGGTCATCACCATCACAAAACACACTTAATACCCTGCAGGACAGAGTGAGCGATGGCGCATGGACTGATCCATCCATGCTCCACGTCCCCAGCAAGCCTGGCTCTCTCTCAGGAGAATGCCCAGCACAATCCACACGTCTTCCTGTTTTCTTGCAGACGTGCAGCCTGGACACACTCCATTGCGCACAGACCTTCACTCTCTGAACTGTGTAACGATCCACTGCATGGCAAGCCATGCCTGTCTGCTCACCTGTTTAGGACTGAAATTTTCTGCCATGGGCAGAGCAGATCAGCAAAGCTAGCTCAGCCACCTGGGAAATCCACAGCGCATAGACAATGACTGATTATTGCACTTCGAGAGTTTTTATGCCCACTTGTTGGAGAGATAACTTTTAACTGGGAGAGATGTGGAATCAATACACTAGAGGAACTGTGGGGATAATGCCAAGCTGTATTGAGTTTCTATCCCCAGTGTTAACTTACTTGGCTTTGTCCTACAGATAGGATCTGCTAGATAATCAGGCATTTATATGTAACTGAGTGATAAAGCTACCTTAACTCCATGTCTCTACACAGTAAAACTTTACTTTGTGCATTTGTACACTCCTGTATATACACTCATTGACTCATTGTACATTTTATCAGTAGCTTATCTGTTGCTGCACAGTATGTTTTGGTGATCCTTTAGTCCTTCACTTGTGGTCACAGGTCACTGTTGGCTGGATAGTTTTGGTCAGGGGCGTGGCACCAAATTCTCGCCCCTATTATCAAATATTATTTTCCTTATTTTCTCTATCCCAGTTTTATTGTACTCATTTCATAAAGCCGACACGTCTTTACACCAGTGTGCAGAGTTTTAGGAAGATCTAGTGTAGCTGTTGACCGAACTTGTTTTAAAGATGACCTGTTTTCCCATTGATATGCATGTGCTTTGTTGACATTGTTCCTGTTTTGGTGGCCATTTTGTATCCCCCATGAGATCACAATGTCAGAAAGCACAAATGATAGGGAGTGCTCGCTCTCCGTTTCTAACTATGGTCTCAACCACTTAGTGCAACACACACTAAACCACCATATCAGTGTCACTGAATGACCCAACGCCCAAATAATACCTGCCCTGTGGTGGGTACTTTGCCGCTTGCTCTGCCATGTTGTTTTTCTCTCAAAACAAGTTGGTGTTAACCCAGAGGATCATGGGATACAAAGCAGTGCATTGATGTAGGTACTTTAGCAAGCAACATTTTATACACACATTTGATTTGGACCTGAGTTGCCTGAGTAGGGAGCAGTCCTTCTGTTTGGGACACAGCCATTTTCACATGTTCAGCATTGTAGGTCAGTATTGTTCACAACACAGACTTAAGTTGAGAGCATACTCATTAAAATCTAAGCTATTGTTGTCTGATATTTACAGAATTGATCTTTTTTGTGGTCAGTTAACATAAATTACGTTTTTTTTCCTTCAAATGCCAGTGAATCCTCAGAGTTATGTAAAAAAAAATGTTAAAAAACCTATTTGTCCCGCATGCTCTAAAACAGATGTGGTCTTCTTTTGGCAGAGATATGGTAATGTTATCTACATTTGGCTGATGTGTGGCCCTAATCTGGTGTATATGTGGCCCACATCTTGCAGTCGGGGCCAGTCCACCCAATCCATGTGGCAAGTGGGCCAAATGAAATGGGGGATGAGGGCCAGATGTGCGCCAGAATAATTTTGCTGTCAACTGCAATATCTAGCCCATAAAATCTTAGAACCCCATAGAACAGTTTTTTTGGTAAGCTTCATTGTGTTCATAAAGAAGTCATTTGTCTGACATGAATGAGTTGCATACTTTACCATTATAATGTATTGCTACCTGTAAACTTACTCTGAAAATGTGAAATATCTACATTTCTTAATCTCATTTTAGTGTATATGCTTCTTTTTGGGGATTCCCCTTGCTTGTTGTAGGTGGGGCACTGTTTATTGCCAGAGTGTGTGTGTATATCATGTTTTTTCTGGGTTGCTTAATGGGCTAAGCAGGCGAGTACTGCTCTTTTGTGTATATTTTTTGGGGTGACAATTTTAAGCACTGTGACTGCTGAGAATGAGTCAAATACAGTGTTCCATGTATGTAGCTGTGCTCTGTGTATGTGTTACTTGTTATGTCAAACTATAAAGTATATCCATCCAGTATCTTAACCACTTAACTATCCAGTTCAGAGTTGAGGTGAGCTCCCATACCCCTCCATTGGGTGAGGGGATGGGCATTCCACTATTTTACCTAAAGTTAGGACAAAGTGCAAATCTATTACTGGGGCACGCACACACACACTCACATCAGAGCAATTTAGAGTAACCAATTCACTTGACCTCCATGGGAAATGCAGACACAGAGAGAACATGTAAACTCAAGACTGAGAGGCAAACTTGTTAGCACTAGAATGACTAAGCCAAAGTGCCACCCACTATTAAGTATAGAGAGTGCTTTTAGCACTCATATACGAGCTTCATTAGTTTCCATGCATTGTGGAGGAGAGAGTAAAGGTTTTTGTGTGCACTAATTCTGCGCACTAATTCTGCACCATGTTACATGTATGTTATTGATTGATTTACAATGTTTAACTAATTATTTTGCAGTTTGACACACTTCTGGTTCTAAATGACTAGTGTACCTCTTGCAAATCATGTAGTTTCCAATCCAGCTGAGACTCTGTAGTGTCTTTAGAATTGATCTTTATTTATCTACTCATTACGTACCAGCAGGTATTCTATTCTAATGTGCATTTGTTGTGTACATTAATGCAATGCATTTCCACTGTCGATTATCTTTTTTATCACACTAAATTTGGTGTGAATCTAGTGTGCATTTGCCTTATTTTACATTTTACATTTGCAGTGCCACAATGGGAAAAAAAATATATTGTGAAAAAGTTTTTCTTTGTTCATAATTTAATTTAAAAAGATAAATTGTCATATTTTATATTCATTTCACATAAAGTGATATTCAAGACATTTCATTTTTATCTAGCTCATTTAAATCAGAAATCCAGAATCTCAAATTATTGAAATATTTCACTTTGACTTGAGTAAATTGCTTACTAATACTTATGCCGTATCAACATTAAAACTACAAAAGCTTAAAATATGTCACTTTTTGTAGTGCATGTAAAACATATGATGGCTTACTTTTTAAAATTAAGTCTGAACACAATTTTTCATGCATTTCTATTTTTTTGTGTGGGTGCACTAATTGTACATGGGACAGGTTGGAGCTACACAATATACTGCTACACAATATACTGCAGCCACCCATTATGGATGCTAGACCTGTGGTTGCCTCACTTTTTAGTCCACATTTTATACAGTCATTGGATTCTAATAACAAACTACAAAATGAGAATGTAAGTCCTCAGATGTGTATTAGTAATGTAAGGGATAATAGTCCTGAATCTGATGCCTCAACTCATAGAATGGGACATTTTGAAGGTCATTAATATGCTTCTACCTGAGTTGCTACACATTTAGGTATTTATGTGCAATGAAACCATCAGTAGTAATCTAAAAATCATATCTGACCATTTTGCATTTTTATTGGATATTGTAATAGGCTACTCTATTACAGGTTTTGAATTGCCAGCTAATCAGAAACGTGTAATTCTTTTAACATACAGGGAAGAGTTCTTGAAAGGCAAATATTAGATGTGTGAAACTGGTGAAGCTGTTGGTTTAGGTATCCTCTCTGAATTTTAGTTCAAGTTTGAACACTACAAACTGCAAAGGTAAAAAAATAGATAATCAGTATTCACAGTGCATCAGAGCCAGGTCAATACTATCTATCTCCACATGATACACCAACCTGGTCCATCAACCATTCTTGGAACACAATTCAGCTACCAGCTGAGCACTGCGAAATAGTTAGAGCCAGTGAATCTTTCAGGAGGACAACATGGAATATGTTCCTTCCTGATAGTAGGCTGCAGGATTATTGATGAGAGATTGAATCAGGAAAGCAGCCATGAGATAGCAGCTCCCTGTCATGCAGCAGTCAGTGACAACTACCTTCAGTTAAGCACTTGTTTCAGCTGGATTCACCTGGAGGAGTTTCACCCTATAAAGCTGACACTATCTATCCTCCTTTAAAGAAGACTTAGCACACATTTTCCCTGTTTATTCAGTTCTGTTTAAATTGTTCTCTGATGTTGAAGGTACATGACTACTGAAAAATGCCCAAATGTGGTTTTACATCCATATTTACAACACTTTGATTGGGCCTTTACCTGACATGGTTTTGCCTTTTATATTGGGCTCATGAATAATTTGATGAGCTCTTCAATGATTGGCTGGTTTGCAGTGAGATGGCACATTGCCGCTAAAAAGAGCATGTGCTAGAAATTTGGGGGTGAATGCGTTCCTGCCTGAGAGTTGAGTAATGAGTAGTTGAAGAGCAGAGTGAAGATGAAGATAGATGACGATTTGCATGGTATGCAAGAGAAGTGTATGAGAGAGGAGGTGGCTGAAGACACAAGCAGTGTTGCATTAAATGAATGGTTTGCCTGACTAATGGTGAAAAAGCTCTGCTGTATTTGCCTAGTTGACTGCTAACAAAAACCATATAAGAAAGTCTCTTTTTTTGATCCCGTGCCCATAGGGAGTTGTATTTACTCCTGTGGGATCATGTTCTGTTTACATTTTTTCTTCTTTTGCATGTTCATTGACGCTGATACAGAAGTGTCCGAGAGAGGAGGTAAGTGAAGAGGGAAGCTGTTATGACTCGAGTGGATTGACAGACTGTTTGAATTGTTTGAGCAGTAATGGGTAATATCCAATGGATTTTTTCCCAGTAACCATAAAATTGGCCTCTTCATGCTAAATTATAATGGCTATTGGCCATTACAAGTCTGCTACATCAGAAACAAATGAATATTCAACATTTGTGTTTAAATTGTTGGATTGCAGGCACTGCCCTTTGGGAAGTGGTTTTAATCTTTATCGCTTCAGCTTTGAGGTAGCTGTGCATCACTTCCTTACATTTGTAACTCCCCAGCAAAGCATCACAAAGTACATTGTTTCTCAGATAAATTACACCAAAGGCATTTTGCACCTTGACAGCAAAAATTGTTTGTTGATAGCAGAACAGTCGCTTGTCAAAGTGTCAGTTTGTGAAATAAGTCTGTCTAATATCAGGCCCAATATTATATCACCGGCCTTCAGATTCTCATCCAGTATCCCCCACACACTGGCCTCCAATACCTACAGCCTAGCAGGCAGGTGGTCTGATCAATGACACCCATCATTAGAGTCCAGCAAGAACAAAATACTTTTCTCCCACAAGACAATAGCTGTCATCTCTGCAGAAGACAAGCCAAGTGGAAGGAAGGGAGGGAGTTTGAGTAATTATTCATTATCTCATTGGGAGGTCCAATTCAGTGTCTTGAAATCATAAGAGTAAAAGCACCATCCACACAAACTCAAAAATTCTCATTCCATCACAACATAAATTACCAATGATTAAAAATTAATTAGTCAGTTGGTATTTAATGGGAATGTGAGCTTAACTCTTTAAAAAATAAAAAAAATTTCCTAATGACATTAGCCAACACCATTAAAAACACATGAACCTGACCAACAACTGTGGCTGACATAGAATAGAATTATGAACACCACCAATCTGCGATTTCTTGGTGCTATTGATTAGATTGATCTCTTTGTCCTTTTGCAGCAACTGTTAAGGGTTAAGATTCTTTTTTTTTTGTCCTGATTGGTTGGCAAAGGTCTATTCATTCTGTATAACAGGACACTTATGTAGTAGAGCCAGTAAAAAATCTTTACTACTACAATATTCTGGAAAGTTTGAAAACAACCCATCAAACTCAGCTAGCATGCCTGCCATTATTCCTGTCCCTGATGAAAGTAGTTGCCTGTTACAAATGTTTTGCATTTTTTTAGGACACTGTGTATGTCGAGATGTCCCTTTATACAAATAGAATGGACTTGGCATAAGAAACTTCACTCCATGTTCTTTGCCTCCACCTCATCCATTAATTTTGTGGCTGTTATCCCTTACATAATAGATGGAATGATGACTTTGCATCATAATGGCCAACTTTCAGCTCAAATATGAGAGTCGGTAGTTTAGCCGATCCTGAGTGCTGGTTAGATTGTACAATCCATATTTTGCGAGTTGCTGTAGCATAGTACTAGGTCACAAAAAGGTACAGTTCCTCAATCAACCAGTAGATGGCAATGTGGACCTCATTCAATGCAAAAAGCCATTAAAGCCAGTGATGAACAGCTCTGAGTGCTGACAAAAATGTTACTAGTGTTTATCGTATCTAATTCATACTCGCGGTGCCATCTTTGTTTATTTAAAAGTACTGTTGAGAACTTAATAAATAGCAACTCGGCATTAATGCAAGAGGATGCTGACATCCTTTTAGCTTCCTTTTGGTAGATAAACTGACCAATAAGAATAAATAAAATCATTTTAAAAAGCATGTGACATTCAAATGAGTTGACACAAAGGTATTACCATATGGAGGTGACCAGTTGCACAGCATATCTTTGCAGCATCACCTTACAAACCCAGTAGGTTTGAGTGTTACTCGTTTACAGGTTTTACAGGGAAAGCTGTCTAACATGGCTGTGAACTTGGAATATTTGATGGCTCTGTTTATCTGAGATGGAGGGTGGAGTTCTTTATAAATACACAGGGTGAACTGATGTCACTAGATGAAATGGAACCTTCTGTTTATTTATAGTGTTATATTGATTGTTTATCAGTGGATGGCACTTATATTACCTACTTCATTCCAACTGCGTCCTACTGAAGTATGCTTTTGAACTCAGGATGGTGGTTACCTATACATTTTGCTCATGGAGTACTACTGCTATCTATATAAGTTAAAATATCATTTAGGAGAGGGGGAATTCATTGTAGATTGCAGTTTTTTGTTTTCATTTGTTAAAGTTCCACAAGGGAGCAAACATCATAAGCTAAAGGCATAATCTAAAAAATTATCTAAAACAATTTAAGAGTTTGAGGAGAAAAATAAAGTTTGTCTTCTGGTTCTGCTTGTGGGAACCACATATCATGGCGCTGACAGAGCGAGTAAGTGGGTGTTGAGGCTGCAAGCAGGAAACCAGGCAGGAGGGATGAGTTATCCTTGAGTATGATGGTGAGGTGGCCTCATCATTCCTTTCACTTAACAATGGAAGAAGGTGCTAGTTTACCACCACTGAATTAAACTGAATTATGCCCGTGTCAATGTTTCAGGTAAAAATCTACTTTAGTCTAAGACTTTACAGTAAACAAGCAAAGAGCCCTCTGCGATACAGACCCAACACTTCAGCACATACTCTGCTGTGAACCTCTTATACATGGGGCTTGTGATAAACTAGCAGATGTTATGAATGAGTCATAGAGAGACACAATGAGTTTCTCCTCATTAACAGGACAACACTTGAAAAGGCCTGCTACAACATGGCTGAGGGGCTATTTTTAAATGTCTGGGTCACACCGTGTCCTAGGCAACCATGTTGAGCCAAGGAAATCCTTCAGCATGGTACCTAGTGATAGCAGCAACTGGCAGACTAATCTAACACATACACACACACACACACACACACACACACACACACACACACACATACACACACACACACACATACATATATCACAGTTGGATCCCTTTACTGAAATACCACCCACTTGCTTTGTGGTGAAATCTTCAAAATGTAGGAGACACAGAATACAGATGTGTCTTTTTGGGCACTGGTTGGGTATATTCTCATACAACGGAGATGCCACATATAATATTTCTAGCAGTTCCCTTTTTTTTGTCTTCTTATCTGCTTTAAAGTGACAGTGAATTTGCACTGTTACTGCAAGCCATCCTCAGCAAGCAAATGATTCATGCAGAGGGAAAAACTGTAGGCCACTGCAGAGCAAAGAAAACAGTACAAAGCAGGGATTTTACATTTTGTGTTCATGCCTTATGTCATTTTTTATATAAGTACTTTATGTGTAATCTAAGATTTATTAAGGAAAACTTCCAGTGTAATCCAATTCATGCTCTGCCAACTGGTGTGAGGTTGGACAGGCTTTACATAACATTAGCTTCAGTGCAATTTTTGTCAATGGGAAGCTGCATCACTTATAGGCCTATACCTGCATTTCAAGTATCATTCATTTTGAATTAATTACAATTTGTATACAGGTGAAAGGCCAGACTGCTTGGATAGACTGGAATTGTTTAATTTTATGTTAGCTTGGTGGCAAATTCATGATTTTTCCAACCTACCATGTTTCAATTAGCTATTCAAACTCAGTAGTTTTAATACTAAACTGGGTCATTAAAATTGATTTTAAATAAAAATTGCTCAGTTTCTCAGTTAATTTAATATGATTTTAACACTTTTTAATAAAACTTGTCCAACTTGGCAATAAGTAATATGAAAGAAATTTATATGCAGATTAAATATATTTTTAGGGATTTTTTATGCTAATATGAGTTAATATCTGAGCAAAAACTATCAATATGTATAAAACATGGGTTCATGGTTATTTTTGCATTTCCTTTAACCCAAATCTGGCATTTTCAAGATTCCTTGCAAATGTTCAATTATTTTATCGTTTATCTCTTTTTCCAAAGGAGAGATACTAGTCTTGTTAAGCTTTAGTCAAAACCAGCTTTTTTCGAGTCCAGGACTATGGCTGGTTTAGAACACATCACGGCTAACCTAGACCAAGTCAATTTACATTCTGCATGAACAGCATCAAGTCAGTGGTTCTGAATGTTTTCCATTGACTTAAAAATGACAACAAACCAAACCTGCAGGCTGGCTAAATTCAATACCAATCAGTCTGAGTTGTATGTTGTCCTTACAGTCTCAAAAAATAGTCATGTTGTAAATCTTACAGGTTCCTGTATTATTACCTTTCTACACAGTAAATCAGCCAGTGTTAAATCAACACTATTAGAGTTAAATTAACACCGAGAGTGTTACATTTTGACACCCTCAGTGTTGATTTAACTCTTATAGTGTTAATTTAACACTGGCAGATTTACTGTGTAGTGAAATAGACATGACTTACTTGTAATGTGTAAAACTGAGTTTTATGACTTCAGGATTAGCCCACAGTTAGTGGTCATGCTCATCAGTGCTGCACAGTGCAGTTTATATTCAAAGCCCATTCTGAATTCAACCAGGGCCTGCTCTGAATTAATCAACCGCTGTCCGTTTCTCAGTCCAATCAACTAAATCAAACACCAGCGGATGTGGTGATTTAGTTTTGATTTGCTGGTATGAGTCAGCATGTGGTGGCTGCAAATAAATATATACATTACTCACAAAAAGTTAGGCATATTTGGCTTTTGGGTTAAATTTATGAAAAAAAAGTAAAAGGTTCACATTACAGTGATATTATATCATTAAAGTAGGGCACTTAAATAGGAGGATGTATTGGTGATTTCCTCATCTCAATCATCTTAATATTGGAGCAAAAGCCAACAGTGGTGGGTAAACACCCCCCAAAAAATGTCAAAATCTCAATAACGTGTCATGTGCCCTTGAGCATCAATTACAGCTTTACAACTATGTCTCATACTGAGGCATGGCATCCCACTCTTCCTGAAGGGCGGCCCACAGGTTATTGAGGTTCTTGGGTACAGAGTTACGAGCCTCTACTCAGCAACTCGGCTGTTTTTCTATGGGATTCAGGTCTGGAGAATGTGAAGGCCACTCCATTTGAGGTACCCCAGTCTCCAGCAGTCATTCCCTAATGATAAGACCTCAATGAGCTGGAGCATTGTCGTCCATGAAGATGGAATTAGTCCTGTGATGTTCATGCAGAGGCACAATGACTGGATTAATGTTATTCAAGTAGTATGGGCTTGTATTGACTAGACACACCTGCCCACACTGTAACACCACCACCACCAAAGGCTCGTCTGGTGACAACAGTGGCTGATGCATAGCGCTCTCCTTCACATCCCCAACATCGTTGGCGGCCATCATTTATGCTCAGTGTGAATTGACTTTCATCAGTAAACAGCACTGAGGCCCACTGGTCCCTCATCAAGCGTAAATGCTCCCTGGCCCATGCAAGATGAGGACTCCTGTGCTTGGTGGTGTGGTCAGTTAAACATGCTGGTTGCACGCAGACCACGCTAATGTAAATGGTTTCTAATGGGTTTGATATGACACTTGTGTGCCTCTCACCTCCATTAAATGTGCCTGGAGTTGTGTGGCATTCATTATCTGGTTCCGCCAGTGCACTGTTCACAATGAAGAGGTCATCAGTGTGGGATGTGGCCAAAGGAAGTCCACTTCTATGCCTTTCTGTGACTCTTCCAGTCTCTCTGTATCTCTGTTACAACCTGCTGATGACACTGTGACACTCTAAGCTCAGTGGCCACTTCTGTCTGAGAACATCTTGTTTGAAGCTTCGCAATGGTGACATACTGTTGAGCAATTGTTAGGTGTCGTCTTGGTGTCATGATGTCAAAATTTGAACAGCATGATTAGGAGGACTGTTTAAATACTAATTCTAATTGAACCAGGACATTTATTGGTGGATTCGTGGATCAAACACCTGTTGTGAATTTTGCTATTAAGCTCCTTGTTGGAGATCAGCAAGTTGTGCAAAATACTGAAACACTGAGCAGTTGGACATGTGCATTCAAAAGTTTAAAAAAGGTCACATTAAGTTCATCTGTAAAGGTTGGATCACATTTTAGGTTCCTCCTGATATTTCAACCGAAAGCCAAATATTCCTATTTGTATAAATATAAATTATTTGTAAAATAGTGTATATATTTTGGTAGTTATATTAAATTACAACAATATTGAGTTCAAGACCAGACCAAGACATTAGAAAGAGTGTCACAATCTGAAAATGGGCACAAGTATTACAGCCCTGGCTTCAACTCATACCCAAGACCAGAAACACTACTCTGTTGGGCAAACTCATCAGCTTATACAAGGCCAAAAAAAACCATTCCGTTCCTTAATCCAAACTTTATTGTTCTTAGTATAAAAATATTGTATTGTATTGTTCAAACTACTTAAAGTGAACAGTAGGTAACTTATATTAACATTATTTTTCTTTCAACTTAGTATGAAGTTTTTGATTTTAAAGTATTTTTACATTGAATAAGTAAAAGTGTTCAAGTTGTTAATGAATTTTTCATTAAGCAGTTAAATGATTGATGCACAACTTAATCATTCAACTTTGCCACCTTCAGATTTGATTTAAATTTACCTAGATATAAACACTATTTTGTGTGGGCTGTGTATTCTGTGACAGGAGCGGTGGACGAGTAGATGCCTTGTTAGTTTTTTTGGAAGAGGTTTCCTCCACACTGTCACTGTGCAGGCTCACTCTTACAGTGATTATCACAGAAAGGCAGAAATAAACATTTGCTGAAATCATTAGAAGAGTATCAGGACAAGATAAGAATCTCCTCATGGTTGATGAGCAAAAACTCAACAAATGCTTTCTAAACTATGTCCACAGTAAAGGAGCGGCAGAATAATGGAGACAAGTTATTTCTGAGACTTATCCCTCCTTCAAACAAGAAACTAAAGGTTAACAAAGATACGGAGACAAATGTGGACATTTATAAAAGAAACTCCATTAGTTGTGAATATCTTGGTTTGAGTTTAAGCTTTATAAGCATTATAGTGCATATCAAAGTTCATTTGTATTCATAATTCAAAAATTTAACTACCATGTTTTATATTCATTACAAATTGTCACATTTCAAGACTTTGTTTTACTGTTGATCAGCATGGCTTAAAGCTCATGAAAATCAGAAATTTAGAATCTCAATTTATTGAAATATTTCTTTTTGACTTTTAGCAAATTATTATTAATCAGCATCAACATTAAAACAAAAAAAATGTAATTTTACTTGTAATGAATATTAAATATGACAGTTTAAAATATAATTATGAACAAAAAATGTGCTTTTCGTGATATTTTAGTTCATACTGTATACTAGTGCATAGTGGTGCACTGACCTACATGCATGTCCCCATTCAGTTTTAGAAGTCTAACGTATCTAAACAAGCCTGATGCATTTTGGAAGTCCTGTGGAATTGATCATGATTTGGGCTTGTATTGTTGTCAGTGGCAGGGTTAATATTTCACTGATAGAGGGAAATATGAATTCAGTGAAAAGATGAAAGAGGACGGCTTCTAGAGCAAAATACGATCCTAAACCTCAGTACACACATCAAGAAGCCCAAACTGAAGGTTTTGCCATGGCCCTCATGGTCCCTTAAATAGCAAAAATTTGTGGATTGACCTCAAAAGTGAAAAAAATATATATATAAACAAATAAAATCTTCTGCCATATTGATTGACTAATTGATGAATGCAAAAGAAAAATGAAAGTTCTGAGTCATGTAATTTTTCCTACAGCAAAAGAAACAAAAACGATCAGTAGAAGAGTGAAATTACAAACAAAATCCATTCTACGGGCTAAATCTGATTTTCTGTAAATATGTTTGTTCATGATGTAAATTCAGATTAAGAGATGAATCTCTCATCTAATTTTCAGGGCTTCACTGTTTGACAAGCTTTCATCAACTCCCAAATTGTTGTGAAAAGAAATAATTGTGTTGATTTAATGGACGTTTACAGGGATTTTAAATCCATTAAAATATCTCATATGAAATTATTTGTGGAGCTCCAACACTGTTATTGCTTTTTCTGATGGAATTGAAATGTCAGAAGAAAAAAATAACAATAACCATAATTGGTTGCAATAATCGCATGTTTGCAAATGGCTCTTAGTGCAGGCATCAGCGTCATAGTCTTATAAATTACTTGGTGGACTTTTTGCCATATTCTTGGAGGCCGGTGATAAGTGGATTTTGCTCAAACAATGTTTAGTCATGTGGTTTGCTTTTTTTGTAGTTTACAATTATAAAAATATCTGCTTTGCAGTGTGTTCTTGCTGTCAGGAAGATTGTGTCATTGATGGAATTCACATTATGAAGATTTGTCTCACTGATGGGATTCACATTATTTAGACCTTTAAAACAATTGCCTTTGTTCGTATCATTTTACGCTCTGACAAAATTTTGGCACACGAACAGCAGATTTTTCACAGAACCTGCCACCCACGCACTTGCACTCAGGCACAAACAAAAGGCCCAGATGAGTGCACTTACTCTGTCTACACTAAAGCACTGCCATCTGCTGACACTGTGATGAGACCTCTTTTTATGATCATTCTATGATTTCCTCCTGAGAGCCTACAGAAGTGCCAACATATTAGCAGCATGTGTCGATTCTGTCCTCTGCATGGATCCTGTTTTACTCAAATCATTACACAGTAGAAAATGATTCACAGGTAACTGACAGTGAGACTGTTGGTTTCAGCAGTCCTTAAATGACCACTCTGAATAGCTAGAAGTGGGCCTTTCTCTGTAAAATGTGTTCATTGCTGCTTTAACTGTTGGGCATTAAGCCAACTAGGAAACAATACTGGCTACAAGTCTGAGACACCAGAGCAGTTGTTTAAAACCCTTTATCTTGGCAGTAAATGTGTGTCTGTGTGTTTGTAATAACATAAGAATTAATGCAAATAACACAAAAAAATCAAAAAGGAAAAAAAAAACATTTCAAGAAAATAGTTGAGAGCTTGTTTGTTTAGTTTGGATCTAGATGTTCTCCTTGATGCTGCTCAGGCACCACGTGGATATTTTAAATTCCACAATCAGCATGCCTTAGTTAACATAATTAAGCATGGTACCTACACACAATACTGGACTTCGATGAGAAGAAATTTGCAAAGGATTAAGCTAGCATACATAACATTGCTGTTTATGGTATTAATAATATTTTTCTATATTCTAATATTAGTGTAAAAAATGCTTACTCTAAATATGTAATGATATAGAATTAGCAGTACTGTGGACAATATTGGTACTGCATTGAAACAAATTTACTTCTACTATAACTAGTACTAATAATAGTACTTCTATTACTGCTACTAATACTACAGCTGCTATTACTACTATTATTAAAACTAATATTATTATTACTAACACTATTGCTACTAATATTAATACTAATACTACTATTATTACTACCACTATTACATCAATTAATACTACTACTAATATGGCTATTACTACTATTGTTGCTGCTGCTACTACTAGTTCTGAATTCTAGTCTTATGACTGCTAATGCTATTGCTGCTAATACTACTGTTACACTCCCGCCTCAGACTTGCCCAAATCCCTGACTCTGCCCTGCCATGTGTGTTTTCCATGTCTCCAAATGCTTCTGTTGTCTCTCATGTTGTCTCTCATGTGTTGTCTGTGTCCATGCCCTCTTCACATCATCCTGTGTAGTTAACGTGATCCACCTGTCTCGTCTTATTTAAGTTCCCGTTTGTCTGAGTCCTGTGTTTGTCATTCTGTGTTTCTGTGTTACTCTGGGTATTTGTGTGTTAGTGTTACTTGTTGTACCTCAGTCTGTTTGTTTATAGCAATAAAGTCATGTTCACTAGATCCAGCTGCTCCCATCCAGCACAGCACCCACTATGTTACAGCTACTACTATTATTATTACTGCTGCTATTGCTGCTCTTACTAATGCTGTGATTAGTACTAATATTATTACTTCCACTAATACTGCTGCTTCTACTGCTACTATTACTACTAATACTAAATACTACTACTACTGATATTACTACGTCTACTACAAATACTATTAACACTAATATTACTACTAGTAGTGGTATTATTGTTTCTACTATTACAGCTACTATTACAACTACTACTTTTATACTAATAATGCTACTAATACTATTAATACTAATACTAACAACAATGATAACAAGAATATTAAAATTGTTGTATGACTGCTAAATCAAATGCATGGTTTCTCAATTGTATGTTTTTCTCTGTGTAATATTGTTTTGTGTAAAAGTTTTACATTATTTAACAAGTGTTGTTTTGCAGAGCCATTTACAATGGCAGGTGAATGTAGCATTAGGAGTCTAACTGTTCCTTCTTGAACTTGCATGGGCTCTTCAGTCTTCTGTACATGGGGCTGTGGTGTTGTCCGCTGTTCATTTGAGGAAGGGAAAGGTTCAGGAGTAGAAACTACACATATCCGTGTGTATGTGAGCAACTATGCTCACAATAAACCCTAATGTGGCTGTTAAATAAAATGTAATAAGCTAATTATTATTCTGTGAACTTAATTTTAATATTATTAGAAGTTCAATTAAAACCACAAAGTAGGTTTCAAATGCTTTGTTGTTTGTATCCGGATTTAATTAAGATTTTAGGTAAACAAAAACTTGATTATTCTGCAGTAATAAATTCAGGAATGAAGCTAAATTACATGCACTAATATATGGTAATAATAATTAGCATCTTGGTGGCTTTCAGTATAAGTCAGTAAGTTGACTAACAGCAAAGTAGCTAAAAGTGAATACTGGAGTTTAAATAAAACATAGTAATATAGTAACACACAGTGCAAACTGTATAGTAATACATTTGTTTTTACAGAAGGGTTTCTACTGTCTATTTACATCTAAATCTATATCAGGTACATAGAAGCATTGTCCATCCATCATTTATACCATCTGCTTAATCCTTATCAGGGTCATGGTTAGTCCTATACCCCCCCTGACTGGGCACAGGACAGGGCATTACAGTATATAGAAGTGTTGTCAATCTGGTTAATTAGTAAAGACTTCCACTGGACCTCATCCAGAGTCTGGTCCTGTTTCCTTTAATTAGGTCAGTGCTGTAAATCCAACTGTTTCTATGCCTAATGGATCATCACTACATAAGTGGACAGTTTGTACCTGTTAGAAGGTAATCATCTATCACTTTTCAGGTAACCACAAGCACAAATGTAGTGACCTGGTATTTATATGCAAATGAGCAGCTCCTATAGATGTTGCCCTTACTACACACACAAATACATGCATATCAGTGTCCACACATACACACATGGTCATTAACTGATTGTAAGAGGCCTTCAGGGCAGCCCATAGGGTCCACATTTAATTTTCTCAGCATGTGGTTACAATTGGGAACATGATATGCTAATTAAGCATTTGTTACATACACGTAAAGAACAGAACATTGATCTTTATACACACATTAACAGGAAATTGGCCATATAGTTGTTTGGGGCATTTATGACAGATTTATACTGTCATATACAATAACAAGCTCAAGCCACCAAATAGTTTCTTTCATGGTTAAATATAGTTTTAAGGCAAATCTTTCATATGAAGTTTATCATGACCTTTAGAAAAGGTACAAACTGTCAAGTGGAAGAAAATAAACTGCAATATATTTGATGTAATGTTGTAAACTATATTATATTATATCCAC
The DNA here is from genome assembly GCA_036984385.1 of Crenuchus spilurus. Lineage (NCBI taxonomy): Eukaryota > Metazoa > Chordata > Actinopteri > Characiformes > Crenuchidae > Crenuchus > Crenuchus spilurus. The sequence continues at coordinate 47,340 of BRDA01088128.1, forward strand.
CCAAGATCTGTAAACAGTATCATGTTTTTTTTTCTTCTTTTATTTGTAATTTGGCATATGCAGAAAATTACAAATTCTTTAGCTTCACCACCAAAATAAATGAATAAAACAAACATTCACACACAATATACAGTACCAGACAAATGTTTGGACACACATTCTCATTCAGTGTTTTTATTTATTTATTTTTTCCTTCATTGTAAATTAATACTGAAGTCAACCAGAGTATGAAGGAGCACGTAAGGTAAACTTAAAAGTGTTCAAACCAAAATACGTTTTAGATTTTAGATTATTAAGAGGCAATAAATCTCAAACACATTAAGAGGCAATAAATGCAAGTCATGAACTCTTGACAAGACACAACTGTTAACTGAAAGTCATTGCAGGTGACTACCTCATAAAGCTGACTGAGAAAATGCCAAGAAGCAATTTCTTGCCATCTAAGCAAGAAAATATAAAAAATAATATGTAAAATATAAACATATTCTGGTTTGTTTAATACTGGTTTGTTTACTAAATAATTTCATATGTATTTCTTCATAGTTTGGATGACTTTAGTATTAATCTACAATGCAGAACATTTTTAAATAATGAAAAACACTGAATGTCCAGAGGGTGTGTCCAAATGTTTCACTGCTACTGTAAATACTACAACAAACAACAACAACAACAATAACAATAATTTTTATAAAATCTTGGACTATTCTGTATGCAAAACTTGTCTGTACAACAACTTTCCAACTTCCTGGACTTACATCAGCATGCATAAAACATATTTATCAGATGTATCTACAG
>BRDA01088131.1:0-13227 GCA_036984385.1 Crenuchus spilurus
TTGTTTATGGACTAATATCTCCTATTCTAGTGATTAATAGTGTTTCTTGAGGTTGTTTATGGACTAATATCTCCTATTCTAGTGATTAATAGTGTATATTGAGGTTGTTTATTGACTAATATCTCCTATTCAAGTGATTAATAGTGTTTATTGAGGTTGTTTATGGACTAATATCTCCTATTCTAGTGATTAAAAGTGTTTACTGAGGTTGTTTATAGACTAATATCTCCTATTCTAGTTTATCCACGATATTCCTATATCTTTTATCATCTTAACAGCTGTACTAAAGCCTAAAAATTCACCATCAACTTGTGGGAGACATTAAAACGGACCTAAAAAGCAGTGACACTGTTCTACCTCACCCTTGTATATAATAATAAAGTTACTGTACTGGTAGTTACTGTGCTGTACTGTTGAGTCAGTGAGTAATGTAGTGCAGTTAAATATGTTGAATGCTTGAGCCTCATTTTTTAGGTATTTGAGGCGTACGGACAGACTGAGTGCACTGCTGGTTGCACCATCTCTCTGCCTGGAGACTGGACCTCAGGTATGTGTCTGTAGTTACATCACCTTACCTTCTGACGTTTACAGTAGTGCATGCCTACCTCATCCTTAATATGACCTCAACCTTTGCATCCAACTGCATAACACTAACAAATGCTTCATGTTTAGGACATGTTGGTGCGCCTGTTCCCTGTAATTGGGTCAAATTAGTAGACGTAGAAGAGATGAGCTATTTTGCGTCCAATGATGAAGGGGAGGTAACGTGAACGACAGTCTGCTGAGCTATGACAGATTTCTAAAACCTATGGAATGAGTGAATGTAGAGGGTCATTAAAAATGTGTTCTAGGTGTGCATAAAAGGAAAGAACGTCTTCTCCGGCTATCTGAATGATCCACAGAGGACAGCAGAGGCCCTTGACCAAGACGGGTGGCTTCATACTGGTGATATCGGCAAATGGCTCCCGGTGGGTTCCCACTCTCTGAAAGGAAATGATTAGATCAATATCAGTCATACGGACTCTCATCTCCAAACTAATGAGCAGTCAGCTGGTCCGTTTGGGTTTAACACTGTAATAGATCAGCTTTTCTTTTGAATTGTTCTCTCAGTATTTGAGCTTTACACGTCCCACAGTAATGACGTGTGTTTGCTTGCATCCGTTAGAGTGGGGTTTTAAAGATTATCGACAGAAAGAAGAACATCTTCAAACTGGCGCAGGGCGAGTACATCGCTCCAGAAAAGATTGAAAATGTCTACATTCGCAGCGCTTTAGTAGCACAGGTGTTTGTTCATGGGGACAGTTTACAGGTAAGTAAGTCCAGTCACTGTAATGCAAAGCACTGTTTTAAAAACCATCATCAATAACCTTGATGTGTATCTTCTGTCATGTCTGCAGTCCACCTTAGTGGGTATAGTGGTTCCAGACCCTGAAGTGCTGCCCAGTTTTGCAGAGAAGCTCGGAGTTAAAGGTTCGATGGAGGAACTGTGTAAAAACCAGGTCTGAGTTCTGCCTTTCAAACATATTTCTCTTCTTATCTTTGACTGATCAGGGCTGATGGAGTTAATGGCATGAACTGCCCAGTAGTTTTAGCGACCCAGAGTGGAACTCAGCCGAGCTGGACATCAAGTGCAGATAGAGGAGGTGGCAGAATTAAAACAATAAGAAAAATAAAGGCGTGGCATGGTGGTTAGTACGTTCCCCTTTCAGCGCTGAGGTCTTGGGTTCAAGTCTCCATCTGGGGGAAGTTTCCATGTTCTTCCCATGTCTGCGTGAATTTCCTCCCACAGTCCAAAAACATGGAGGTCAGGTGAATTGGGTACTCTAAATTGGCTGTGTGTGTCTGCCCAGTGATGGATTGGTGCCCTGTCCTGGGCTTAGCTAAGATAGTGCCCTGCCCTGTAGGGCTGCGAATTTTTGGGAATCGAACGAATCCATCCAGAATCGATTTTTGGGGTCATGAATTAATTTTTTTTCCAATTCTTTCAAATCCAAATAAAATACATTACTTTATCGTTGCAATCTCTGCAAATCGCATGAGTCACGTCAAGCCCTTTCTTACCCGGGCCAGGTTGCACGCCTGTCCGTAGCCCACACTGGTTCCTTGTTTTGCCTAGCACTACGGTGGCTGAGAAGGCACGCTGTGCCCAGTAAAGGGGCACTCACAGCAACCCTGATGAGGACTAAGTGGAAGAAAAATAAAGATAAACTAAATAAATGCTGCAACCAGGCTTGAATTGGCACAGCATGTTTAAGAAGGCATGGTACACTGTACCAGTATGATTAATGTCAACCTAACTAACAAAACTACTAGTGTATGCAAAAAATAAACAACATGAAATAACATGAGAGAGTAAGATCCCACCCTAACGTCACCCAAATGTGAGACTAGAGAGAGAGAGAGAGGTGCACTGGAAGAAAACCGCAGAGGAGCTGCCCCCCCGGTTTAAAAAATGCTGAAGAACACACACACACAGCCATACACACCCTCTCACAATAAAAACTCAGACCCGCTGGACTGCAGAGAGCACCTACAGGGGTTAGACAATAAAACTGAAACAGCTGTCATGTTAGTGTGGGAAGTTTCATGGCTAAATTGGACCAGTCTGGTGGCCAATCTTCATTAATGTCACATTGCACCAGTAAGAGCAGAGTGTGAAGGTTCAGTTAGCAGGTAAGAGCACAGTTATATAGTATATTACAATGCACACAACATTATGGTGACATACCAGAGTTCAAAAGAGGACAAATTGTTGCTGCACGTCTTGCTGGCGCATCTGTGACCAAGACAGCAAGTCTTTGTGTCTAAATATTATTGAGCCACTTTGGGGTGTTTTGGAGGAGCGAGTCAAGAAACGTTTTCCTCCACCAGCATCATGTAGTGACCTGACCACTATCCTGCAAGAAGAATGGCTTAAAATCCCTCTGACCACTGTGCAGGACTTGTATATGTCATTCCCAAGACAAATTGACCCTGTATTGGCTGCAAAAGGAGGCCCTACACCTACTAATCAATTATTGTGGTCTATTGTGGTTTCACTTTCATTGTCCATCCCCTGTATATGGTCAGTGGAGCTGATAAAGTGTAGATACAATGAGGTAGTTTTAATGAAGTGATTGGATTGTGTACATTCATAGCCTAAATACCCACCCACCTCCCAAAGCTCATCAGTGCTTTATATCCAACTTTAACCATCAGATGTAACTGTGGATTACACTTAAGTTAAGTCAGACTGTCTTTTGTCTTTACAGCAACTTAAAAAAGCCATCATTTCTGACCTCAATAAGCTGGGACGTGAAGCAGGGCTCAAGTCATTTGAACAAGTAAGTGCTGTCTTAAAGTCCTGATTTCTGACCTCACTGATATGCCAGCATCATCTAAGACAAACATTCTTACTGCTGCTCTCTTTAAAGGTAAAAGACCTGCATCTACATCCTGAGCAGTTCAGTATTGAGAATGGTCTTCTCACTCCAACACTGAAGACCAAGAGAGCTGAGCTCACCAAGGTCTTCAAACACCAGATCGACAGTCTCTACGCTAACATGCAGTGACGTATCGGAGAACACCACGTGCCATGTGCTCCTCTGACCTTTTGACCTCTGACAAAGAATTGTACTCCATGAACTGTTTTGATCTTAAGCATGTGCCACGTCGTAGTCCCATACTCAGCTGTGATGACGTGTGTTTTGTATGCATACAGAATGACTGGGAACAAGCCTTGACTACAGTTCTCCTCAACAGCTTGGATACGTACATTAATATTGCATTGTGTGTATTTAAACAAGCTATGCACTGAAAAGGGGGAACCACTGTTTTACATGAAAACAAATAAACAGACAGTTATTGTACAGAGCAGAATTGTTTACTTCCGTTTGAAATCGTGAGGTTGACATCAGTTTTACAAAAATAATCCAAAATAAAATTAAAGTATTTTTCTGTACAAAGAATACAGAGAAATTGCATGACTAAGAACTCGTTACGACTGCAAAGGCATTGCATAACAGTGTAGACATCAAAAAGAGGGTGAGAAAAGGCAAAGTGAGAGAAAAAAAGGAAAGAGAGAGAGAGAGAGAGAGAGAGAAAACAACATATTCAAGTAAACGCCCGCTCCACTCCTAAAATAAATCTTTACATGCCTTTAGCTCATTTAATGATACACCCACAGAAATCCCTTAAAGACTATAGAATCACTACACAAGAGGATGTTCATGTTTTTTTTGTTCTGTAGATAATAAATCACTGCGTTAATGATGAATTCTGGCTTTGTGAAACATACCTCAAACAAGCTTCAATGACATTTTTCCTCCAAGTATGGAATCACCTTCCACTGTGCATTTCTAAAACTCTTACTTTTCAAAATGAGTCTGAGGTTTTAAAGGGAATTGTTAGAGCTGTTTGGGCTACATGACACAAAATATGCCCCCAACAAGAGAGCTGTCGCCTGAAATAAGGGAACGGATTAAAAATCTGTTAAGAATAAAATTTAGGGGCCCCGAGTGGCTCAGCAGGCTAAGACGCTGACACTATGACCAGAGGATCGCCAGTTCGAATCCCGGTCATGCTGTTTACCATCAACAGCCGGGACCCAAGAGAGCAAAATTGGCAGTGCTCTCTCTGGGTGGGTAGATGGCGCTCTCTCTCTCCCTATCACTCTCACACTGCAATGTCTGCTGGCTCAGGTATCTACTGATTGGTCCATTCAGAGCTGGGAACCCTGCGCTTTCCTCTGAGCGCGTTGGCTCCCCAGTGACGGTGTATCAAGCGGTAGTTCGAAAAAAGGAGGTGGCTGTATTGCACGCAACGGAGGAGGCGTGTCTTCACTCTCCTAGAGTCAGGGACAGTGCAAAATGATAGGGAGAGCCTCTAATGGGTTGGGTTAATTGGCGACTATCACATTGGGAAAGGGAGAAAATTAGAAAAATAAAAAAATTTAAAATTTAACATGAAGTGTGGAAACAGATGGTTATTCCTCAGTCAGTTGTGTCTAAAATTTGGTATAAACACAGAAATGGGATGGCTGTAAAAGCATGGGGATAAAATACACACCATAAAGGTTTGAGGAGGAGCAAAGAAGAATTCATTGATTTAGTCTGATAATTGAATTTTTTCCTCAACACTGACTGATTCCATTTTCCCACTCTATCTATAAAACAGTATATGCCATTAATTTAATTTAAATAGTTGAATTTCATTTGAGGGCTGATTCATAAAGGATGTTTTTGTGTCATTTGTGGTTTGTTTACTTAAACCTGGTGAACATCCTGTAAGAGTGGTGATTCCACAATGTTTCCCTCCCTCTCCCTGCCACCCTTTGTTTGCCAGCTTGTCTTTGGAGATGTTACAGTGGTAAGTTCACTTGAGGAAGCAGAATTTGCTGGTTTGGAGAGTTATTTGCTTTACCATCTGGTGGTGCAGACCAGGACTTTTTTTTATTTCTGCTTCCTGTAACACATTTATCTCAAGCACTGGCAATGGACAGAAGTACAGGAAAGTACCCCGTCAGTACAATCAAATCACAGATCTACTCTCCTATACAAGCTGAACAACACAGTAAAATCACTTGTCTTTCTTTTCTTCACTTCCTGACGGGTCATTTGTTGAGTCATAGAGACACTTTTCAACACACCGGCGTGGAAACCATCCTCGAACACGCTCACCAGCTAAAACAGCAGGACAAAAAGAGTATAAACCTGTTTTAGTACATATTTAATCAGGTCTACTGTAGGCAGTGCACAAACTGAACCTCCACTGATTTAATAACATTGTAATGAAGGAGAAGTTTGATATAAAATGTGATAATCTAAAGAAAGCCGATAGGAACCAGATATTGAAAGTGTTTAGTAGGAAAAGTTACTGCACCACACATTATTGCACAGTAACTTTGAGATTAAGTATGGCCTAAACTTAAATTAATTCATGACAGGTTCATGTTATGCTTTGTACAGCAAAGAAGACTGCAAAGGCTATAGTACCACTTTGTTTCAGAGACAGAAACAGGCATTAAAGACTCTTAACAATACGGAAATTATAATGAAACTCTGAGGAATATTTACAACTAAATGTTTATGATTATTGTACATGGAATACTGCACCTTGATGGATTTAAGCACTGCACACAATGTTGTATAAATAAATATTACAGTATTGTAATGAGTGAATGTTGCACACCATATACAGTGAGGAAAGTTCTCCCACTTAGAAATCATGGAGGGGTCTGAAATGTTCATCTTAGGTGCATGTCCACTGTGAGAGACATAATCTAAAAGAACAAATACAGAAATCACAATGTATGATTTTTTAAATAATTTATTTGTGTGTTACTGCTGCAAATAAGTATTTGAACACCTGTGAAAATCAATGTTAATATTTGGTACAGTAGCCTTTACAGAGGTCAAACGTTTCCTGTAGTTGTTCACCAGATTTGCACACACTGCAGCAGGGACTGTGGCCCATTCCTCCACACAGATCTTCTCCAGATCAGCCAGGTTTCTGGGCTGTCGCTGAGAAACACAGAGTTTGAGCTCCCTCTAAAGATTTTCTATAGGGTTTAGGTCTGGAGACTGGCTAGGCCACTCCAGAACCTTAATATGCTTCTTACGGAGCCACTCCTTGGTTATCCTGGCTGTGTGCTTTGGGTCATTGTCATGTTGGAAGACTCAGCCACGACCCATCTTCAATGCTCTAACTGAGGGAAGGAGGTTGTTCCCCAAAATCTCACAATACATGGCCCCGGTCATCCTCTCCTTAATACAGTGCAGTCGTCCTGTCCCATGTGCAGAAAAACACCCCCAAAACATGATGCTTCCAGCCCCATGCTTCACAGTAGGGATGGTGTTTTTGGGATGGTACTTATCATACTTTGTCCTCTAAACACAGCGAGTGGAATTAAGACCAAAAAGTTCTATTTTGGTCTCATCTGACTACAGCACTTTCTCCCATGACTCCTCTGGATCATCCAAATGGTCATGGGCAAACTTGACGTGCCTGACGTGCCTGGACGTGCAAGACGGGCCTGGACGTGTGCTGATTTAAGCAGGGGAACTTTCCTTGCCATGCATGACTTTAAACCATGACGTCTTAGTGTATTAGCCACAGTAATCTTGGAAACAGTGGTGCCAGCTCTCTTCAGGTCATTGACCAGCTCCTCCCGTGTAGTTCTGGGCTGATTCCTCACCTTTCTTAGGATCATTGATGCACCACGAGGTGAGATCTTGCATGGAGCCCCAGTCCGAGGGAGATTGACAGTCATGTTGAGCTTCTTCCATTTTCTAATAATTGCTCCAACAGTTGATCTTTTTTCACCAAGCTGCTTGTCAATTGCCCCGTAGCCCTTTTCAGCCTTGAGAAGGTTTACAATCTTGTCTCTGGTGTCTTTGGACAGCTCTTTGGTCTCAGCCATGTTAGTAGTTGGGATGATTGTGTGGGGTGGGCAGGTGTCTTTATGCAGCTATCGACCTCAATTATGTGCTTCTAATTTAGGATAATAAGTGGAGTGGAGGTGGACTTTTTAGAGGCGGACTAACAGGTCTTTGAGGGCCAGAATGTTTGCTGATTGGCAGGTGTTCAAATACTTATTTGCAGCAGTAACACAAATAAATGATAAAAAAATCATACATTGTGATTTCCAGATTTTTTCTTTTAGATTATGTCTCTCACAGTGGACATGCACCTAAGATGAACATTTCAGACCCCTCCATGATTTCTAAGTGGGAGAATTTGCAAATTCACAGGGTGTTCAAATACTTATTTTCCTCACTATATATATATATATATATATCCAGAATATTTCCAGTCAGACATTCACATCAGTGAAAGTTTTTAGTGAGGTTACAAAGTTGAGTAATATAAGTTATAGGTTATAAGTGGTCTACTGGGTGTTGGTTGTAAAATCTAACCACAGCAGGAAGGAAGGACCTGGGATAATGCTCCTTCACATACTTTAGGTCCAGCAGCTGGTCACTGAAGGAGCTGCTCAGTGATGTCAGAGACACGCATGGGATGAGAGTCATTCTCCATCATGGATGTTAACTTGGTCAACATCCTCCTTTTTCCCACCACCTGAACCAGGTCTAGGACTAGTTTCATCCCAGGACTAGTTTGTCTAACCTCCTCCTGTCTGTGGGAGAGATGCTGGTGCCCCAGCAGATGACTCTATAAAGATGGCTGATGCCACTGCATCATAAAAGGTCCTCAGGAGTGGTCCCTGCACTCCGAGTGACCTCAGCCTCCTGAGTCTGCTCTGACCTTTTCTGTAAAGTGCAGTAGTGATATCTGACCAGTCCAGTTTATTAACAATATCAACACTGCACACAAAAGCTCAAAAAGGTATGTATAGGTTAATTGGTTATCTTTTTGTACAAAAAAAATGGTTAAAATAAAAATAAAATAAAAATAAATAAATAAAATGGTTTTACAACTCCAATTTCAAATAAACTGAGATGTTGTGTAAAATGTAAATAAATGGAAACATTGACAAAAAAGCTCATGTGTTCATAATTTAATTCAAAACTTTAAAAAAAATTATATTTATTATACGTAAAGAGACATATCTCACGCCTGTTTTGTTTAATGAAAACAGTGAGGGGGTAAAGGACTAACCGTAACCCTGAAAAGGTTAAGCAGGTGTGATAATGGATGGATGGATGAGCTGTATGTCATACTGATGTGTAATGAATATAAAAAGTGAGTTTATCTTTTTGAATTTGTTTACAAACAACAATGTACTTTTTCACAATGTTCTCCTTTTTTATTTGCCACTGTATTTGTGTTCTAGACACTGCAACTTCTGGTTCCATCACCATCATTGTGAAGAAATTCTTATTTATACATTTCTCTATATTGCACCCTTTCATATCAAACCACTCTGTATTACAACAATCAATTACGCTGCACATTATTCATCCATTATTTACCTTTTATCTGTTCCTCATCCAAAACCTTGTCTCCATACATCCACCACCTGAAGTTTAGAACGCACAAGGAGAAACAAAATCTCATTAATTTTTTCTTACATCACAATTTTTAGTAATGGTGGTCAGTGACTCACTTTGTTCCTCTGGTAGCAAAGATGGTCTCCCCTTTCCTAAGCTGGATCCTGGGTTCCTCTGTGCAGGGTGTCCTAAGGAATGTGTTTATCCCCTTGCCCAATGGGCAGCAGGCTCCATTATAGTCCTCCACAACTCTATACTGGACCTAAGGAACACAATGAGGTTGGTTTTCTCTTCACTGCATCAGTGCTGCCCTCTTGTGTCAAACATACATCATGACATATACTCACACTTCTCACACGCTTGTCTGCTTTCTGCTTCAGCTGCTCGATCTGAAGAAGAGGAAACAAAGACAACACATTTGCAGGGAATAATGTATGAGTGTATACTGTCACTACAATTGTGATACTGAGTACATACATACAGTTAGAGTATGCTGGTGACACTTCTCATTAACAGGCCACTCAATACCATCTCCCTCTGGGGTTCCAGACCAGGTGAACACCTGCTTAAAGTTCTCCCATCTGCTGCCCAGGTCATAAGGGAAGATGAATTCCTCTCCAGTTTGGTAATACTGGATTCTGTCTTTGGCCTGAAGGACACAAATTATGTGTTAAATACAGTGTATCACAAAAGTGAGTACAGCCCTCACATTTCTGCAGATATTTAAGTATCTTTTCATGGGACAACACTGACAAAATGACACTTTGACACAATGAAAAGTCGTCTGTGTGCAGCTTATATAACAGTGTACATTTATTCTTCCCTCAAAATAACTCAACATACAGTCATTAATGTCTAAACCACCGGCAACAAAGAGTCCCCCAAGAGACTTCACCCTTAAATTGAGCACTGCTTGTCATTTTCCCTTCAAAATGTCATGTGACTCATTAGTGTTACCATGTCTCAGGTTTGCATAGGAAGCAGCTGTGTTCAATTTTGTAGTACAGCTCTCACACGCTCTCATACTGGTCACTGAAAGTTCCAACATGGCACCTCATGGCAAAGAACTCTCTGAGGATCTTAAAAGACAAATTGTTGCGCTATAAGAAGATTGCAAACATCCCGAAACTGAACTGCAGCACAGTGGCCAAGATCATCCAGCGTTTTAAAAGAGCAGGGTCCACTCAGAACAGACCTCGCGTTGGTCGTCCAAAGAAGCTGAGTGCACAGGCTCAGCGTCACACCCAAATGCTGTTTTTGAAAGACAGACAGATAGTTTGTGATTTTATGTCTGGCTGAACTGCCCATATTAGTAGTCTTCTGCCTCTTCCACTGAGAAACTTCATGTTAAGTAACAAACTTTGCCAAAACGTACTGCTTGTCTGATCATTTTAGCTTCCAGGCCATTATTGCTTCACATTGGGGGAAACAACTCATGACTGATGTTACTTGCTGAATTTGCTACACATATCTAACACAGAATGATAGCTGGATTAAAGCGTAATCACAGAGTGTAAAACCTTTCAGTACAGCCAGTTCACCAATAATCTATTTTCATCTAAATATGGCTTTCAAGTACAGACAAAAGCATCGCAATATGCCATTTATTACTCTTTGAACAAATGGTAAACATGCTACACTATATTATGCCAAAGGAATACATAAAGCACACATAAAACACTGCAAACATATACTGAAGATGTAGTGAACTAGGACAATTGGCAATGAATGAGTTAAGAGTCTTACCTTCTCCTCAATCCAAACTTCAATTGAGGTTTTGTTTCGTATAATCACTTTAATCTAGAATAAAAAGACATTTCGTTAGCAAACTCTAGCAGCAATAGCATCACATGCCGTGACATTTCTCATTTCATTTCTTTAACAATGTTGTTTTTACAAACATTTCTGATATGATTGATTTTGGATCTGCATTACTACGGGAACGTGGGCTGTCGTTTCAAGAGACCCAGTCCATGTCTAAAGGAAGGCTGAGAAGAGCAATCCAATTAATACGCTTTACCTGTATAAAAAACAGCATGCCTACTGCTATAGTGGTGCCCAATGCCAATCCCAAGGCAAAGAGGGTAGCTGCAAAAGCTGCCACACTGAATGGCATGATGGGATGATGGACATGTCTAGCAGCACTCATGTCGATCTTCACTGAACTCCAGCCAAAAGAGATCTGAAGCAAAATGGGCAAAGCAACAGAATAAGATTTCAACACGTATCTCCTAACTGAGGGATGTAACTAATGAACATAACTGCATTGAGAGTTTTGCATATTCCACTAACGTCAATGCTTCTTTGTTTTAGCAAGAATAAGTCTTGTGTATATGACATTAAGCATGTATTTGCAAAGAATAACTCACTCTGTCATACAACTGAGTGTACATTGTCATGACGAAGATGAAAGCAGCATGTGTACAACCCAACGGGGCCAGCAGGAGGAAAGTTGTAAAGTAGGCATGATTCAGATGTCCACAGCAGTTATTGATCCAAGGGCAGTGGTGGTCCATCTTCATCACACACCTGAGGAAGAAGACGAGAGACAGCTTTGTATAAATAAATAAAAACCAGCTTGCATTCTCACAGCATGCACAAACTGTTAAACAGTGTTATTGTCCAATTTAAGTAAAATCTAAATATGGTACATTGATTTATTTCTGACATGCGAGTACAGTTAGTACCAAATCAACGCTGAAGGAAATGCTACCTGTTACACTTTCTGCAGTGGTGAGATCTTGGCGCTTTATAACCTTGACACACTCTACAGAACTGTAAGTACATTGCGTCTTGTTGGTTTTCCTGTTAGAAAGAAGACACCATATGACCAACATGCAGTTATATTGCCAACATACTGTACATTAGTTATTTATATCAGGTTAGGGGAGAAAATGGGATTCAATGTTCTCCTTCAAAACACTCCAATTACCGGTTTCCACTCTAAAGGAATATATCCAGGACCCACAAACATGGCGTTGAAGTAGTTGTAGAGAATTAGGACAGTCCAGTTGATGAGCATAATGAAGTTAATGCTGCCACCTGTGGTGTCCAATGGCCAGTACCAGATAATAGAGTCCAATATGGCCATGGAAGAGCAGACAGCAATAACAGTAAGTGCAATGATCGGCCCCCAGTGACAAAGCCGCCTAACCTCACGGAGGTTTTCAAATACAATAATAGCTGAGAGGATGTTCATCGTTTTGCTTAGATTTTCCCCACAAGTTCCTTGAAATGAAATGAAATTGTTAGATGTGCTGTCTCTTTCTAATGGAATGATTTAACCATGAGGAGGACAAAAGATGTATTTTCTGTCTTCGTCGAAACATCCAGCGATCAGCTGACTCATGGGTCACAGGAGCCGTCCGTGTCTTAGAGTCACTGGCTCCCCTAGCGTGTGGCATTCTTTCTCTCTGGACACCCAATAGCTTTACTCTGGCGCTGGAAGCAAGTCGTCCATCTAAAGAAGAGAGTAGAGAAGATGGTAAAAGACAACTCTCACAGTGGTGACCAGGAGATAAAACACAGAGACTTCGGAGAATAAACAGATGTTCAATGGTCAACTGATTTCTGGCAAACTGCAGAGCTGCTTGTGGATTTACGCCTCAAGTAGGACCAAAACAAATCCTCAGCAAGTTGTGCAGCTAACAGTTACGTTCTCAAAAATTAGAATATAGTGAAAAACTTAATGAGTTCATAGTTTAATTAAAAAATGTAAACTGTCAGATGTTATATTACACAGAAAGTGACATTACAAGCCTTTTTCTGTTCTACTGTTGCCATTATCACACACACGTAATCCTTATCAGGGTCGCGGTTAGTCACCTACCCCCTCACTGGGCGCAGGGCAGGGAATTACATTATTCAACTAAGCCCAGGACAGGGCGCCAGTCCATCACTGGGTGTCTGCACACACACACACAATTTAGAGGACCCAATCCACCTGATCTCCATGTCTTTGGACTGTGGGAGAAAACCGGAGACCCCGGAGGAGACCCACACAGACACGGGGAGAAGATGGAAAATCCGCTCACATGGGGTCTCAAACCCAGGACCTCAGCGCTGAGAGGCAAACATGCTAACCACTAAGCCACCGTGCCACGCATCTCATATCCAGAAAGTCAAATTATTAGAATATTTCATGTTGAGCTTGAGTAAATGATTCAAACAGTATCAGGATTAAAAAAAGAAGTCACTTTACATATAATCAGTGTTGGGAACGTTACTTTAAAAAAGTAATTAGTTATAGTTACTCACTACTTGTTCAAAAAAGTAACTTAGTTAGTAACTGAATTAC
>BRDA01088140.1:0-12075 GCA_036984385.1 Crenuchus spilurus
ATATATAAACAACCATAAAACAAGAGCAGCCTCATAAATGTATTTGAAGATGATAAGATAAGCACCTATGACTTTGAGTAAGATATTTAGGCAATTCTAAGTTTACATTGTTAAAGCAATTCAGTGCTTTCATAGTTAGAGGAAACATAACTCTTGCAGTTTACTCTTCTATCTATACTTGTGATTGTGATAGACTGTAAGCTATTGGAGTTCACTCCTATGCTAGATTATGGCAGACCATAAGCTAGATATATTACTTCTCTCTCTCTCTCTCTCTCTCTCTCTCTTCTCTCTCTTCTCTCTCTGTTATTTATATATATATATATATACACACACACAATCTGTATTACCAGGTTTCAGTGCCCACAGACTGGGATTTCGACAGCAATTTCTCAAACCATCGACAGCACCATGAGTTTGGGAACCAGCAGATGATTCTGCAAGCAAAATTGCACTATATCCTTCCCAACAGCACAGACCCAATGAAGAAATACAGAGATAGTATTTATATTACACAGGTGAACATGCACACACCACCACACATTCAACATAACACTGTGCAACATAACTTGCACATCCTGTTCCATCTTACAATGCTAAGATATAGAAGCACATTCATAATAACATTCTTGCTCTGAGTAGGTCATGCAAGCACAATGTGTGAAAATGCAAACAGAATTCTACCGCTGCAGCCGCAGTGACATAGTGGAGGGTAAAGGGCACACTATGGGTGCACTCTACTGGCAGCTGAATGATATCTGGCAGGCCCCTTCTTGGTCTTCTATTGGTTAGTATGTTACCCTGTTGACTGGTTATCTTACATGTCTCACTGACTGACTGCAATCTAAACCAATTGTAGAATACAAAGTGTGACTGTATCTATGAATTTATTTACATGTATTCACTCTTTGATTTCTGTTTTAGAGGTGTTCTGGCCACAGTTAGAGAACATTTGATGCACAGTTTAATTAGTCATTCATCAATGGTCAGTTTCTGACCAGATAATGTTAATTTTTGGGTAGCAGTCCACTCAGTGTAGAAGTGACACTGATGTGGACTGGGCTTTTATACTTTGCTGTATAGAGAATGGTCCATCACCCAAATACAGTGGTACCTTGAGATACGAGTTTAATTTGTTCTGTAACAGAGATCGCATATCAAACATATTTCTCCCATTTACAATAACTGAAATAGATTTAATCCATTCCACCCTGTGAAACATCCCCAAACCATCCTAAATTATGGACGAAACAACATGTTTTGAATTAAGAAACACACATACATACTTTACCAGTGCATAACAAAATATTTCAATTTCAGATTTCAATAAATATTAGTGTTAATTCACGCTGTAGCATTTGAAATTCGCGGGGAATTTGATGCATGCAGTACTGTGTATTACAGAT
Organism: Crenuchus spilurus; assembly: GCA_036984385.1. Lineage (NCBI taxonomy): Eukaryota > Metazoa > Chordata > Actinopteri > Characiformes > Crenuchidae > Crenuchus > Crenuchus spilurus. The sequence goes on from BRDA01088140.1 coordinate 1,407, forward strand.
GTGTAGTGAGCACTGTACAGTAAAATCTCTTTTCTCCCATTTCACTTCAGCATCCGACTGCTGCCAAGGAATTCAGCAACTGGCTGAATAAAATTTTTTCAAGAAGGAGTACCGCGCACAAGATTGGACTTGATTCTGAGGGTAACACGTGAGAAAGAATGAGATGCAGGTGTTGTGCTGCTCATACTGGACATTTGTGCCAACTAGCAGCAGCCACTCATATCTTTTAATTTCGCTCAGATCTTGAACAAAAATACAGATGGAGTCACAGCTCGTATCTTAAAAAAATTGTGTGTTGGTCTGCTCGTATCCCATGGTATCACTGTTATGTCAAAAACAGACCAGTGATGAAATAGGCTGGCGGACAAACTACATAAAAAGACTACATGCTTCTATAACACTGTAACTTATAAAATAAGCATAAAGTGGCTGGTGAGTGTCATTACAATATAAGAGTTTCTAATAAAGCACATTTGTGCCTTTAGAGTTTGGTGGCAAGTGGAAGATGCTGCACTACTGGGCTGTCAACTTCTTCAGTCCTCTCATTGCAGTGGGGGTTGAAGAGGCAGGAGACTTGCTGGTCTATGCGGTTTCTGATAGGAGTGTAGACTACATTCTGAAAGCTACAGTAAGATCTGTTGCATGTGTTTCTCTGTCATCACCTTACATTCATCACAAATGTCAGTAGATTGACTTCCTTGCTGTTTAAATGATTCCTTACATTTTCTGTGCATATCTTCATGCAGGTGAAGTTATACCGCTGGAACAGCTTTACTCCACAGTGTTCTGTGGAGTCTGAATGGACTATGGTAAAAGGCGGTGGAGTCACAAAGGTATTTCAGCATCCTGTTTCCACACTGCTGAAGGACTGTGGTAACTGTACTCGGCAGTCATGCATGATCATCCTTGAACTCATTGGCCAGGATGATGATGTAAGAAGCCCCCCTAACTATCTCTTCCTCAGCTCCCCGCGAGATGCTGAAGGCCTTCAGCAACCAAAGATCATGGTGAGGATTGCACAGATATCATATATACCATCTATTTTCTTTGCACAATATTGTGCATACCCACTATCAAAGAGTTGATCAGTTTTTTCCACAGATGCATTTTCTTTATATGCACATGTATACATGAGGCAATGACAAATCTCTTCTGTATTTGACAGTTTACAGTGGAGGATGACAACGATAGGTTCAAGATAAATCTGCACTGTTCCTCACCTGCTCTATTTGTTTGGCTGGATGTGGATGACATTCCTGGGATCTTTGATACTAATGGCTTCCTGATGATGACGGAGAATTACACAGTGATATTCACCGCATGGGGATCCACCACCATGAAGGAGTTTGTTGCCAAACTGCACATTACATCCCTCAGAGATATCTACTGAGTGTGTGTGTGTGAGTGTGTGTGTGAGTGTGTGTGTGAGTGTGTGTGTGAGTGTGTGTGTGAGTGTGTGTGTGAGTGTGTGTGTGAGTGTGAGTGTGAGTGTGAGTGTGAGTGTGAGTGTGTGTGTGAGTGTGTGTGTGAGTGTGTGTGTGAGTGTGTGTGTGAGTGTGAGTGTGAGTGAGTGAGAGAGAGAGAGAGAGAGAGAGATTCAGAATTCTTTCATTACACTAAAGATAAAGTATGATAAATCTCAAAAATGTCCAAAAGTTGTTTAGAATATATGATTTGTGAATTGAGTTTAAAAGTTTTTGATGATTTGATATCAATAAAAATACAAAATCACATTGCGGTGTATTTGTAGTATTATATTATCTGTGGGTGGGTGTGTGTGTGTATATATGTGTGTGTGTATATATATATATATATATATATATATATATAGTAAAAAGTGGTTGCCTATAAGCAAAGGAGATTAAAACCATTATTAGTTAAAAATACAAATGTCTTTATCTGGTACTAACGGTCACACAACACACCCTAACTGCTTTAAGATGAGATCACGAGATAATCTTGAAGACGTTTGGGTGTGTTTAGTGACCATTAGTACCAGAGCTCAGAGAATCAACCTTTCTCATTTTTTATTTCGTTTTCAGAAATGAATTTTATAGGCATAAACTAGAGCTTGTACTAGCTATGAGAACACCTGTAAACCCCTCTGGGCCTCATGCAGGCGGGTCATTCCGTCTGTCAGCACAGAGACCAGAGCACAACAAAGAAGTCTTTGACTGGGCTGAGCTGAGAGAGATGTATGGCTTTTCGCTGGTATCTGTACCCAGTAGCCAGCAGACCAGGAGTTTGATCTTTGAACATCTGTTGATACTTTTGAGGAGCGTGGACAGGGAGGGCCAGACTTATCTATCGGGTAGACTTTGTTCCGCCCACTAAAGAGTACAATAACTCACCATCTGAGCCCATTCCTGAGAGAAACCCCAGAGCTTGGACGTGTTATCTGTTCCTTCACACAGTAGTGTGGCTCGGCTATCTCTCACTGGCTGTGTAAACTTTCTGCTTTAACACGTCCCTCAGGTTCATAAGGAGACATGGCTGAACCTTTCCTACAGGATCTGTTAAGCTTTTATGGTAAAAACAACTCACTGTCTACAACAAACCTGGAGAACTTTCTGCACCTCATCTCATCCAGAAGAGCACCAGCTTCCATTGATAATGAGGCAAACCCACTGAGGACTGCAGAGGTAGGCTGAATGTGAGGGATACACTCGTTCTCTGATGGTCATTCACATGCTACTGCTGGTTCTCTTATTGGCCTTTCATTTCTGCAGTGCTTGTCTCTAATGGAGATACTGGATGTTTTTGGCCTGGCTAATGTGACTGAAGTGACTGTTGATCAGTTAGAGCTCATGTGCCCAGCTGTTCTTACTCAGGTCCTCCTACCCTCCTGCCCTTATTCAACTCCTTTTACTCAAAAAATTGACTCTCAAGGTAAGTACATCCAGCACAGTTTGTGTACATGTCTGTGAGGATTAGTGTAACTTCTACCAGTCCTATATACTGTCAGTAGTTGAGTTTAGGGTCTAACTACAGTACTTCTAAACTGCCCTTCAGGATGGCAGTCCAAGCAAGTGTTAAATAGAATATTTATTGGGATCCTGGTTTCATTGTTTATTATGTGGTTAAAGTGGCAGCATGTTGATTGAATCTGATACATGGTTTCAGAGACCTAATATAGCACTGTGTGGCATTGCTAAAACTGTATCCAAGTGTTTTCCAAATATAGTACAGTATCACAATATGACATCCTGTTTCCTGAGAGTTAAAGGATTGTTTTACAAATCTGATAGTTTTGACAGTTTTGTTAAGAATTTTTATCTGAAAATTTCACATTTTTAAATCAGTTCAGGATCTGTATGTAGTTTAATCACACACAGATCAGAACCAGTTCCCATCACTTCGTACTCTATTTACTCCTGTAAACTCAAGACCAGAACAGAGCTGATTTTGAGAAGACATGTGGAGTTTCCAGCCTCACCTTCTCAGTTCTCACTGAGAAAAGAAAGCTCTCTGTCTGCTCCCTTTCATATGGAAATGTCTCTGTTATCAACGGAGCTATCTATCTCTGTCTCTTTCAGTTTGGGGTTATAGCTTCCTGGCTGTGACAATAATTAACTTGGCCTCTCTGTTGGGGTTACTGTTGGTTCCTTTCACTAAGAAATCCTACTTTCCAAAAGTGTTAACGTACTTCATCGGGTTGGCTATAGGAACATTATTCTCCAATGCTGTGCTGCAACTTATTCCTGAGGTAAGGAGGAAACAAGGGGGGGTATTAATATGAGCAGAGCTGAAAGCTTACAACAGGCAAAGCAACAGGAATTCAAACTGTAGAAAATAACTAAACAAAGTAAATTTAATGACACATTTCCATGTGCTGTATTGAAGCCTCAACAACCATATTAATTTTTTTTTTTAAATGTTTTAAAATAAATTAACAGGCTCTTGGTTTTGATCCAAAAGCTGATGACTATGTGTTGAATGCCATTGGGATTTTTGGTGGCTTCTACCTCCTTTTCTTCACTGAAAGAGTCTTAAAAATGGCACTGAAAGCTGATACAGAGGTAAGAACTCCACTATGGATGCATTCCAGTTATTAGATGTGCAAGATCATTTAAGTTTACTGAAATACCTTCACCTCTTCCACAGGGTTGTCACAGCCACTTCCCTTCCCTCCAGACCACTGATGTGACGATCACCAACTTCAACAATGACATTGTCATAAGCAACATTAGCAATGATGTCATCATCAACAACATTAACCACGATGTTCTCCCAAACAGCCCCAGTGAGAAGCCACACAGCCCGACCACGAGCCCAGCTGTGAGCCCAGTAAATGACCAGGTAATTACACTACTGCTGTCTGTTTATACTGGTTCATACTAGGAGATACTTATTTTAGGTTTGATAGTGTTTTTCAAATCTAAGGGCAATTTTTGATTCAGTGTCTACGCAGATTGGCTTAACTCAGTCAAGTGATAAACAGCTTAACTGAGCTACAATCGAAACTAGCACATCTATATTGTCACCCCATTAAACTGAACTATCAACATGGTCACAAAGCAACAAAATATGAGCCTGATTCTAATCTTTTAAACATGTTAGTGTTTCACATCTAAAAGAAATGAGTGACCTCTGTGGTATCTGACACACCAAGACTTCAGCAGTCCTGTATGTTGAGTCGCCACAGATTGACTTGTTGCTCCAGCACATCCCACTGATGCTCTGATTTAGATCTGGGGAACCAGGAGGCCACTGTCAGTAGGTGCTGACCAAGAGAAACCCAAATCTTGATATGCACTGATGTTGCAAGATAATTAATTATTTGCTTAATCTGTGATGGGCTCATCAGCTATGAGTCTAACTATTGTCTTATTTAAAGATTTCTTTATTGAAGTGGTTAAACCCTTATTAATACACATGGTCAAACACTCTGATATTACAACACAGTTAGGCGGTTAGGTGCCTTGCTCAAGGGCACTTCAGTCATGTCCTGTCTGAGGTTGCCAGTTTGCAAAATGTGTGCAAAATCACACTGGCAAATTGTTTCATCTTAATCTTAACATCTGCCTCAAGTTCCTGGTTGCTGTTCCAAGTTCCAGTTAGTCATGACTGGAGACAGTGCACTGTCAATAGGGACTCAAGGTTTGCTTTATTGACATGGCAAATGTACCAACTTTTTATCTTACTTTTTATCCTAATCCTAACACTTTAACCAGATATTCTCAGAAGCTGGTGAATTGGTGGATTGTTATTTATAAAACACTTGGTTCCCACCATGTAATTTAATTGTACAAGAGACAGTGAGTGCTTCTATAGAGCATAATGACACTGGGACTTTTAACTATGTATCACTTTACAAGCATAGTGTATTAAGCATTAATATTAATATTTAATAATAATATTAATTTGTCTTGAAGATGGGACTCTTTGTGTTGGAGGAGACAAATAAATGACTAAATTAACAAAATAAAATCATAACATTTGTCCCATATTACTGTTAACTAACTAGTTAGTAATGCTTGTAGAACTATTAAAAAAGCAAAAATCAAGGTTGTGCTATCAGCTCAATTGTGATGTGTTCATAGAAGATATTCACACCTGTGCTCATATTCAGTATAACAGCACTTCCTCTCCGGTGATATTGCTTCATTGAGAAATGGTTTGAGGAATGTTTAATGAATAATAACATCTAATGTTTAACCCAAGGACACATTGTATGCATACATACTACTTCCTCATGCATGTTTTTGGTAGCTTTAATGGTTTTATCTTTTTTAGACTTTAGCTTTATCCAGTAATGATTTGTTTTCACTTACTTCAACAGTAATCTACTATAGACATTAGACAAGGTAGACATGCTACTAGGTTTTAATGAAACAATGCACTTCCTGCCTTTCCATTTTCTCTACTAAGTGCTCAGTGACTTGTGTGGATTTCTGAAAAAAAAAAACTGAAATTGATCAATTTAAGGCTTAGATTTTTTTGCTGTCGAGTTGGTCATTCACTGAGTTGTGTGTTTTGGAGGCTTGTGTGCTATTGGCATGTCGCTGGCTGCGAGGAGAACGTGTCTCCAACATAAAAACAGTGGCCTGGATGATCACTCTGAGTGACGCACTGCATAACTTCATTGATGGGCTGGCCATTGGAGCATCATTCACTCTCTCTCTACTTGCTGGCTTCAGCACCTCAATTGCAATTTTCTGTGAGGAGTTCCCTCATGAGCTAGGTGAGACACACACAAAATGTCAGGAGTATAAATGACTTTTAACCAGGTAGAATTCATTAATCTATTGTCTGCTTCTATCGCCTCTCTCTTATTTAGGTGACTTTGTGATTCTTCTGAACTCTGGTATGAGTGTGCCTCAAGCTGTGTTCTTTAACTTGATGTCAGCCATGAGCTGTTACCTGGGATTGGTGTTTGGCATCCTTGTAGGCAGCAACTTTGCCCCAAATGCCATCTTTGCCATTGCCGGTGGTATGTTCCTCTACATCTCTCTGGCAGACATGGTAAGATATATTTAGATACACCACCCTTATATCTAAACTCAACATTTAATAAGGTCCACTTACTATGTACCTGTGTATCAAAAATGATAGAATATTGTAAAAAAAAAAAAAGTTCATTGTTCATAACTTACAGCTCGAGTTCAGAAAATGTTGGGACAGTATAAAAAATACAAATAAAGAAAACACTGTGTTTCTTACATTTACTTTTATTTAATTCCAGACTGTATGAACCCAAGATATTCCATGTTTTATCTCGTCAACTTCATTTCATTTGTTAATATACATTCATTCTTGCATTTAAGGCCTGAGATACATTACAAAAAAAGTTGGGATGGTAAAGCATTTACCACTTTGTGTTGCAGGCTGGAAATGCAGGAATGGATGTATATTAACAAATGAAATTAAATTGACCAGATAAAACATGAAATATCTTGGGTTCATACTGTTTGCAATGACATAAAAGGACGTAAATGCAAGAAAATCTGTATTATGATTATTGTGATTATTATTATTATTATTATTATTATTATTATTATTCAACACTATCAATACTTTTTCTGATTTGGGATTGTAATTCAAAAAGGTAAACTGTCTTATTTTATATCATTACACTTAAAGTGAAATTTCAAGCCTTTATTTGCTTTACTGTTGATCAGTTTGATTAATAACTCATGACAATGAGAAATCCAGAATCTCAAATTATTAGAATACATCATGTGGAGTTTTAGTAAATTTCTATTTCTATTCAAATAGTATCAACATTAAAACAAAAAGGCTTGAATTATGCAACAGTGTGTGAATATCAAATATATGACAGTTTACCTTTTTTAATACAATTATGAAATTTTCACAATATTACATTTTTGGAGATGCACTAGTAGGTGCATATTAATGGTTTTGTAGTTACACACTGTAGTATGTATTCTTAGATTTTCTCTGCTCTGTTCATCAATAAAAAGGAGCCCTGCTGGTGGAATTACACCATATTCTGCCCTCAATTTTATTTATATATAAGTAGTAGTATTATCTGGCTCCTGCAGATGCTGTTGCATGAGGATGATAAGGCTATAAATACCAGTGGGGTAATCTATGTATGATAAGAAATGGTACACTGCAGTGAATGTCTTGTGAATCAGTGAGTGGTAAATGGGTCACAAAGTAGAAAAGGGGTGATTTGTATTTAGGTGCCATTGTCCATAGTGTGAAGAGAGTAGCTTAATTTGCAGATGTAACATAGCATAGTCATACAGGTCTACCCACTCTAATCCCAGTCTACAGGAACTTCTCATACAGTATATATTCAAGACTTTTAATTTTATACAAATATGCACCTGTATTCTTTACATACGCTTCATGATGCCTTGCATGAAATATGTGCTAAACTTCCAACAGAGAGTAAACAGCTGTACTAACGCCTGTAAATTCACTGTAAACAACTTCTGGGAGACACCAAAGCTGAGCTAAAAACTTTAACACGGTCCTACTTCACACTTCTACCTTAGAAGATTGAGTATCTGGAGCAGCAGCATTTGTGGATTTGATCATAGTCTTGAAATGGCTAGAAAAACTTTCTTCTGAATTAAAATGATGTGTTTTCATGTAATGAGTGAGAATTCAATGAGTCAAGTTTTGTATAGTATATATACATATTAACTCTACTTTTTTAAGTTTCCAGAGATGAACAGCATAATGATCGCACATACCAGAGGTCCCAAAGAGAAAGTCATTTACTTCTTGTTCCAAAATGCTGGACTCTTAACTGGATTTTCAGTCATTCTTCTCATCACCATCTTTGCTGGAGACATCAATCTGGGATAGAGAGAAGACAAAGTAAAGGGAGAATGAATGGGCAGGGAACAAAAAACACCACAGACCAAAGTTTGATATTTATTTTACTATTGTTAAAAGGGAGCACAATCATGTAGCTCAGAAAGTGTACATTTTGTAGCAATGTTTATAGAAAGACATTATAAATTATTGTTGCTGTCGCTGATTTGTGTGGTGATCTGTGTGTGTCTGAAGGAAACAATGCACTACTCTATGTGAGGAAGTTCCACTGTGTCAGTGACCGCCTTGCACAGCCGTTTGAGACTCCAAGCTCATAACAGTTCTGACAAAGAAAGTTTTTCAACAGAATACCTTTGAGTGCGAATTAATACATAGTGTAAAAAGTACTTTGGTTTAGAATTTTGATTTGTGTGATGGATCTGTCTTCTATAGTCCTTTAGAGTTTATCAGATATTGCCACAGAATCCCTGGGGTGTTTTACTATGTGCCTTAAAGGCACTGTAAACGATTCTGGAGAACAAAATTTATATTTGAACACACCCTCCCTTCAGGGCTCCTTCTGAAGCTCCGCCTCCATAATTCATGCACATGCATCTCTAAGTAACTACATTGGACTTGGGGGTCAAAAGAAATACAGAGAGGACAATGTGATGGCAACTAATAAATGTTAGCTAGCTTGGGGGTTAACAAACTGTTGCTACGGTAAACAAACCAGTTGGGATTATCTATCACAAACGATACAAACAATACTGAGCTGTTTCTGTGAAACATCAAGTCAATGTTTCCCACCTATTGAACCTGAATGGAGCAACAACCACATCCCTTTTCATGACTTTCAGCATTCTGAGGTCCAGACTCCTCACCAATGTTAAAGGCTGATTTATACTTCTTTCACAAATCAACAAGGAATGTACACCATACAACTGAATTTAAACATGGCATGAAGACAGAAAAGTGAAGGAGGAAATACAGTTATACTAAAAATGGACCAATATGCATGGAATGCATAGTAGATGTGTACTGCATAGTGTAGGGTATGCTCTACCTACACCATACTTACACTGTAGATTTGATGCAGAATCAAAAATTAACCTTTACACAGGTCTTCATCTCTGCCCATCGTCTTCCTCCTGGCTGGAATATTGATGTTTCATTGTCCGAGTCACTTTGTTTCCCATGAACAGAGCCAAGGCTGGACTGTTTTCCAGTATGACAAGCTAGCAAGCCATGAGAAAACATTGGCTGAATGTTACATGTACATGTGATTGAAATTGTACACAGTACCTTTAATAGTAGAATCACAGTAACACAGCCCACTGCAGCAAATGAACACTTTTCCTTAACTTGGTGTATGAGTTAGTAATTAATTTTATTTTTACATTTGAATGTATTCAAGTATTCTTATGTTGTTAATAGTCAAATAAAATACATTTAAAAAATCAATAACATCAAATGTTCTAATTGGCTGATCCATGTATAAAGCTCTTATACACGGCTTCATTCCAGGCTATCCACTGTGCCTCCATCATCTCCATCTCCAAGTAATACTTTCAGAACTGTTTCAAGAAGCTAAGAAATGTTTTACTTAAAGTACTTGGTACTTCATTTCACAACTAATGACCAGTATTATTCCACACATTTGAGAGCTTTGTTGTTGTTGTTGTTGTTGTTGTTGTTGTTGTTGTTGTTATTATTACTTGTGTTTTAGATTGCTTTTGTGTGGCTTGTAACAACTCAAACAGTTCTATGATATAATTATGAGAAGTGGTATCACCAAAGACAAACATATGTATCAAATATTCTAACTTTCTGTCAGTTTTAATAGAAATGTGTGAGGCAGATCCTATCTGCCAGCTTAGGGTGGGGTGTCCTTGAATGACCTCGGCAAACACAAAAAGCTTTTATTGAAAATGATAGAGATCTATCTGCTGTGCAAAACCGCAGACATTATACAATGGTATGAAAAGGTTTGGGCACTCCTGCTAATTTTCATGATTTTCCTTTTTAAATCATTGGTTGTTCAGATCAGCAATTTCAATTAAATATATCATATACTCCTGGGAACCGAGAAATAAAAGTGTCATTCAATTTCTTTTTTGTTGGGATTTCCTAACTAGTGTAAAAAAACAACTTACAATTTAGATTTTTTTTAATATTTCATTTTTATATTTTCATTTTACAGCATGTCCATTGTAGTGGACAAAAAGACCATTTTAATACGAAAATGTCGCATTTTTATGTCCACATCTATCTGCATCATTACCATTCATTGGGTCTTGGGTCATCTTAATAGTTAGGAAGCACAGGTAGCATAGGTGTGAATCAGTGGCTGATGCTGGTCTTTCAAGGAGGGGAAGCTCAATTTCGGGCTACATCATAAAATGTGTCGGTTTATTTATACGTAAATTCTACCCTC
>BRDA01088145.1:0-12500 GCA_036984385.1 Crenuchus spilurus
GATACATGCAGTTGGCGCGTGCCTGTTGCCGTATCGCTGCATGTCGCCAATATAATGTTTGCATATATGTTTATATACCCTGATTTATACCCTGGGTAATGACATATTTAGTTTTGCTGATGGGACATAAAACCGCAGTGAAAAGGCACAGCGTGAGGCAGTGCAGTACTCCGCCACACTGAAGGGGGGCGTAAGTGAGCTAACGGCTGCTTGTTGCTGCTGTGCGTTTACTGAGGAGGCGAGTGAAAGTCAAGTGCACCGCGGGTTTTCTCGCTGCTGTAATTGTAACGTTTTTTTTTTTTTTTAACGTACCTTTAATACGTACCTTACATGTGTGTGTGTGTGTGTGTGTGTGTGTGTGTGTGTGTGAGAGAGTGTGAGAGAGAAGAACGCTGATGAGGTACTAATTTGAAGTAATTCCATACAGCAGACATTATAATCACGTTCTGATACAAGCTCTGCTTTCGTTTTACGACAAAGATCAGGCTTAGGTTTGTGTTCAGAAAAGCCGATACCGATCAGTTAAAAAATGCCGTGATCGGCCCGATTCCGATCTTTGAGATCGGATCGGGACATCCCTAGCTGACATTATGACCAGAAGAGAAAAAATTGGTCGTATTTTCTCTGGGCAGGTAGATGGCGCTCTCTCTCACTATCACTTTCACCTTGCAATGTCTGCTGACTCAGACATCTATTGATTGGTCCATTCAGAGCTGGGAATCCTGCGCTTTCCTCTGAGCGCGTTGGCTCCCCAGTGACGGTGTATCAGCGGTAGTTCAAAAAGAGGCAGGGGCCGCATCATATGCAATGGAGGAGGCATGTGCTTGTCTTTACCCTCTATAGAGTCAGAGAAATTGCAAAGTGATGGAGAGAGACCCGTAGTGGATGGGATGGGTTAATTGGCTACTATTACTACATTGGGAAATGGATAAAAAATTTGCAAAAAAAAATTAATAAAATAATAAAATAAAATTTTACATTTAAGGACCAAAAGCTGCACAAGTTGGCCCCCACAGTGGTGTTTTAAGGTTAGACTTAGGGTAAAGTTAAGGGTTTGGGTCTTCAAGAAATCAGCCATGGTCTTGTGGGCAGCCTTGTGACCAGAAGGACGCTGGTTCGATCCACAACCAGGTCATGACTGAAGTGCACTTGAGCTACACACCTAACCTTCAACTCGCTCTGAATAAGATTGTCTGCCAAATACCTTAAATGTAAGAAATTAATGGATGTCTATATAATATTCCCACAATTCACAGAAACAAATGTGAGTGGTGGGATGAGAGAGAGAGAGGTGGAAGGCTGTAGAGATTTACAGGAGCTCTTTACTGAGTGTGATGTAGAGACATTAGGTTAAAAAAGTGATCAATATATTTTCAGCTGGAATGAGTTTGAACAATTGTTCTGACATGCAACTTAACCACCAACACTCATAAAATACACCTTCCATTACTCAAGACTTACCACTTCACCACAGACCCCACCACCCCACCCCCCATGGGGTAAAAGCAGAGGATTTCTCACATGACTGCACAGCATGACATAAAACCAATGGATAAACACTGGAGGCTAGTGCTGTCAATCACACTTTTCCTTCCCACTTCCTTTACAAACACCAATTACATTCTACTCTATATACCCCAAACACAATAATGTCCACTATATTATTCTCTGCTTACTTTTCTCTGCAGCTCATCTGTGCATGACATAAGCAGGGGTAGAATAAAGTTTAAGAATGACCAAAAACTGTAAAAAACTATCAGCTGAATCACTACAACCTGGTTTATACTGGAAGTTATTAAACATCTTTAATCTCACACTGAAAGCTGTTGGAAAATAGTCAGCAGGTCTGTCTCTATACCTAGTGAGCTCTATACAGACAGCATTTAACATCACAATATGCACCCCCATCGAATGCTTCCTCAGTCATTAAGGCAATCCCACAATGCAATGCGTTCCAGCGGACGCAAGCAGAGCAGCCAGCAACAGGATAAGCATTGATATGATTTTTAAATGTGAGTTATTCTTACATTTACTTAAGTTGTTCTACTAAAATTATTATAAAAACTTAAAGATATATGGTTCAGCCATATATCTCAGGAAAATAACGTTAGCAGAGAGATTAATTATTGGGGTTTTTGCTGTAGGCCCTGACCCCAGCCCAAGTCTGCAGCATTCGGTCTAGACCAGATACTGCTTCATAGATGGATGACATGGGCAGAGCTACCCCCCTGGGCAACAGGCCCGGGACCAACCTGGTGCTGGTGCCAAGGAAGGAGGATGATGTTGATGCGTCGGCACCTGCAATCGATAGAGCAGAAACGAAATGTTTCCTTTTAAAGTTGAGTAGTAGCTCATGACTGGCCAGTAAGCCGAATGAAAGACTGACATTGTTCTATCTTAGGTAAACACTGATGAGCATTAAAGCACTAAGTTTTTTGGGGAACTTTCACTTCAGCTTTCATTGTTGATGTTCTGACAGCTGAGGTAAGTAAATACAGGTGGGAATAAGTGATGTAATCACTGTCTAACTAGAGCTCATTGATCTCTTATAAGAGTAGATGATGGTTAGAGCACTGACTAGTCATACAGCTCACTAGACCTGGAACACAAACACACGACTGCATTCTGTATAAATGTGAGGTTATTTAAAACCACTGTGTTGTTCATGGAATGATATTTACATTCTCATGTTCCTGGTCATAGTGAGCACTATTCATCATTTAAAAGACCAGATAAAGTCTTTTGTCCACCTCTACAAGAAGTTTACCAGTGAATTGCCAAAATATAAGTTCATTTGTGTTCATAGTTTTATTCGAAGGTAAACTGTCATCTATTTTATATTAATTGCATGTAAAGTGACATATTTCAGACCTTTATTTGTTTTAATGTTGATAAACAATAAAATATTCTAATAATTCATACTGAACAATGTTAAAACAAAAATGGCTTTAAAATGCCTCTTTACATGTAATGAATATTTAAAAGAATCAGTTACCTTACGTTTTTATATCATTTTTGACCCTCAGCGTACTAGTAACCAGTTGATCCTCCCATCTACTAGGACTCTCCCAATCACTTGTAATGTCCCTGACTGATGCAGATGAAGTCAGGCACTGCATCTTTTCCAATTGCTGCTGATACATTGTCACTGGGCAGACAATGAGCTTGGAGGAAAGTGCAGGATCCCCAGCTATGATACATCAGCTAACAGTCACCTGAGCCAGCATACATTACTTAGTAGTGATGAAAAGAAAATGCCATCTGCCCACCCAGAGAGCAGCATGGGCTCCGGCTGTTGATGGCAAGCAGCATGACGAGGATTCAAACTCCCAATTCTGTGATTAGAGTGTCACCTTAGTCCACTGAGCCACTCGGGACCCATCAGTTACCTTTCTGAATTAAATTCTGAACCAAAACTGTTTTACAATCTTTTTTTTATGAATCCTTCAAATTCCCCTCCCACCACCTACACCTTTCAAAGTCAAACACTACAACAGGGATTGTAAAACTGAAAGAAAATGTATTTCTCCAGACTCTAGTGTGCCAAATATATCAGAAATAGACATAAGAATATAAATGAGATGTTTAATATAGTATAAAAGATTATATCCTATCTGTTGAGAAGTGATGAGGTGTATGCAGTGAAGTGTTTTTACTTCTGACTCAGAAATCTCAGCCTGAGAAAAGAAGCCGAACCAAACTGATTAAGTTCGACCCGTCATGTTTAATGTGCAACTGAATATGACATTTGTTTTCCAACCTTTCGTGTGTGACTCTGTCAGTTTTGTTACGGTCAAGCCAAGTCATTAGGATATCAGCATTCTCCCACAGCTTTAAATAATAAAGTCTTTTATAATAGAAAATCATTTAATCAGGAGGAGTCAGCTGAAGCACTACATGTCGACGTGTTCACGTTTATGAAAATACATTTCTGGGTGTGATAATTGAACTTAAATTAAATTGGAAAAAAACAATTTAATATAGAAACAAAATGTATAAAATTAAATATATACCACTTTATTTACTTTCATAGCTCCATACATGACTTACTGTGTGGAGATGTGTGGAAACACTCCTCTAATCCAACACCAACTCATCCAATATTACTGTTACAAAAAAAGCAAAAAGAATCAGAAATCCTTCAGATCGTTTTGAGCCAGCTGTTTATTAGTCTAAAGACTTTAATATTCTGTGACCTTGTTGAGTTAAAGACAAAATAACCTACTAAACTGTAACAGAAGCTTTTTGAACAGTATGGACTTTAAAAGTAAAAAATAACAGTAAGAACTAATAAAAAACATGCATATCTGTATATAGTGTGTACCTCTCTTTAGACAGAAATGCTGGTGTGTATTATTGTTTAATGTGTATAATTTGTATAAAAGTGCTGTAAAGGGAAAACACACCTATGATTTTCTTTAAACCTGTGTCATGTGATTGGACAATAAATGTGATTTGAATAAAGGATTTATGGTCCTTTCACACCTATGTTGTTTGGTGTGGACTTTCGGACTTTACAGTTTGATCCAAAAGGAGCTGCAAACCACGGTTCGGACAAAAGGAGCACAATTTGGTCCAACCTGAATCAGTTTGTGTTCAGTGTGAAAACACTTTTCTAGAAGGTTCAGACATTCTGACCAATTACAGGAAACAGAGCTGCCAAGACTGGCAGGATTGTTGGCCTCTTTTTCTTCCTTATCTGTCGGCAGCGATACAGCTGCTTCAGGACAAGCATGTTCATTTAGCAAATTTCAGCTACTCTACAGTACTGTGCCTAAAGCTGCTGCTGCTGGTATAAATACCATAATAACTGCATTACTGTGGTAACAAAATTAATCTGTTCATTCATTTTATCCTGGAAATGCTTCTTTCCAAATTAACCACCCGCTGAATTGGCAAAATGCCAATGTCAGACGCACGCCCTTCTACAAACTAAGTGTCAAGTGTAGGAATATGCACCCCACGTAAGTGATGATGACAGGACGTAGGTGTATCATACAAAAGTATTTGGTGCGCTCACAAAAATGCAGTGTGAAAACAAAACTAACTGGACCAAATACAAGTACATACAAGATAACAAACATGCAAGCCTTGATTTGGACCATGGTCCGGACTTTCAGGTATGAAATGCCCTAAATCTTAGGTGCATTGTCCTTTTACAGCACTTACAGCCCCTATAAATTCTGATCATGCTGCTTACCAATGGCAGACGGGGCCTGAGAGAGCAAAAATTGGCCGTGCTCTCTGTGGGCAGCCAAGATGGCACTCTCTCCCCAGCACTACTAAGTAATGTTGGCTGGCTCAGGCGTCTGTCAGGTGATCCATCAGAACTGGGGATCCTGAACTTTCCTCTGAGTGTGTTGGCTGCCTGGTGGCGATGTATCAATAGCAGTTAGAAAAGAGACGGAGCTTGACTTCACATGCATCGGAGGAGGCCTGTGTGAGTCTGCACCCTCCTAGAGTCAGAGATATTACAAGTGATGGGGAGAGTCCTAATGAATGGGTGAGTCAATTAGCTGCCAAACACACTGGGGAGAAAATCAGGTAAAAAATTATATTTAAAAAAGACAAGATCCAGTCTTATTAATCATTACCCATCGTCTGTAATGAATCTCCTACAGACTAGGTTTGGTTAGACTGGACTGACTCACAGTCATTTGTGAGTGAATTGTAATGCAGAAATAAAGGTGCCACACAATCAGTGGTAAAATATTAAAACAATTCATTTTTACAGTGATTTCAAGTTGTGAACTCTTTGATGTGCAGTCCATTTTTAATTGGCCCGCAAGAAATTTTATAAATAGAATAGGATATGGCCCGCACTTCAACTTTTGCTTGAGTGTATTGCACTTCTTAGTTTTAACACCAGGGGGAGCTACTGTTGATCAAGGCAGTTGCTCCACCAAAAAAGACAATCACAGAAGAAATTTACCCCAAGTTACTAAACATGGCAGAACCAAAGAAGCGAAAGGTAGAAAGTGAGTGAGCTGATCTCATCTGATGCAGATTTGCTCCTTGATCAAGTGACATTTGTCCGGATTTT
Organism: Crenuchus spilurus; assembly: GCA_036984385.1. Taxonomy (NCBI): domain Eukaryota; kingdom Metazoa; phylum Chordata; class Actinopteri; order Characiformes; family Crenuchidae; genus Crenuchus; species Crenuchus spilurus. The sequence goes on from BRDA01088145.1 coordinate 6,044, forward strand.
TGGCACGAGTGGCGTCGGGTCAGCACCGCAGCTGGATGGCCTGATTTACATACCCAGCGCAGCTGATACCAGAATAATTTACTAAAATTATATGCACTCCTGTTATTAAGTCCAGTTCAGTCTGTTAATGTTGATAACTGTTTCAAACAAACGTTAATTGGTGTGTTGCTAAGCCTAATAACTTAAATAACAATAATGCTGTTCTGAGAATGAGCTACCAAAGCTTTTTCTGAATAAATCAATAAAGATCCATTTATGGAAAGCTGTGATGAAGGCAGTTTTGTCTTTAATTATATTTAACAATATAACATATTTGACCACTTTTAACTGATTTTTCTAACTTTTAATACACTAAAGTTAAGGCTATATACCTTATTTCTAGTAAGTGGCCCAGCCCCTCCTATATTTTTATGTATGTGGCCCTCAGTGAAAAAAATTTGGACACCCCTGTTTTAATACATCAGCCATGAAATAGATGTGAAGCCCAGAGGAGCTGTGCTGCAGAACTGCCACTGAAATGTCACTGCAGAGACACATGAAAGGAAGCGCTTGGGCCACTGCACATTTGAGCTTAAGTGAGAGAAGAAGAGAAGAGAAGGATGTAAAGCTCCACTTGGAGTCGGTGTGATAATAAATGTTATCGTGCTATCAGAGACAGAAAAAAAACCCCATTTATAAACACACTGTCTGCCATACAAAATAGATGAGTGAAAGAATGAATAAATGAAAAGATGTTCCAACTGTTATCCCACCTGGATTGACTAAGCCTCTCTCTCTCCTAAAACACACACACACATCACCCCTGCCCCCTTTCTCTTTCTATGTTGAAAAGAATGTGTCCTCTTCACCTCCATGATCACACACTCCATCAGTAGCCACAGGCACTAAGCCCCTCCCCCTTTAGGGCTAATGAAAGTACAGAGAGTGAGAGAGAGAAAAAAAGAGAGAGAGAGAGAGCACTAGAAATAAAGCCACAGAAGAGAAAGGGAGATACAGCTTACAGTATTGTTGCACACGCACACGCACACACACACGCACACACACACACACACACACACACACACACACACACACACACACACACACACAGTCATTTCAAGTGTGTGGTTGCTTTATAAAAACACAGATTCATCTCTGAGGAAATCTACCCTACAGAGCTTTATGTCAAAGGTGATACAAAATGTTTATGTTTGTATTCTCTCTCTCTCTCTCTCTCTCTCTCTCTCTCTCTCTCTCTCTCTCTCTCTCTCTCTCTCTCTCTCTCTCTCTGTGTGTGTGTGTGTGTGTGTGTGTGTGTGTGTGTGTGTGTGTGTGTGTGTGTGTGTGTGTGACAGTTAGCACTAACTGATAACAGAAGCAGCTGTGAAACCAACTGGAAGCTGAGGGATTGGAGAGAGAGAGAAAGAGAGAGAGAGAGAGCAAAAGATAAACAGAGGAGATGCACAGAGAGAGATAAAAAGGAAAATACAAAGAGTAAAAGATACAGGGATAATGAGATACAAAGAGGAAGGGATAGGGTGTGAGACTTATTTGTTAGTGCTGTAATTAGTGTACAACTGCTTTAAACAGAACACACACACACACATATACACAGAGAGAGAGAGAGAGAGAGAGAGAGAGAGAGAGAGAGAGAGTAACGGAGAGTGTTGAGCAAGAGGTGAACAATGCACAAAGCTAATAAATCTACTTTCATTTTGATTCATATGAACCTTTTTTGTTTTATGACTGTGTGTGTGTTGGGGGGGGGGTTGGGGGGGAGTGATATGATTTATCTCTGCTGAGCACAAGAACATGATCTCCCTCATGACCTTACTGTAAGTGACCTTGATTTTCACAAAAGGCTAAAGACACACACACACACACACACACACACACACACACACACACACCTGCAGGAATGCATTGATCACATGATCTCACAAACACTTTAATACAGTGTTATTATATTTATATAATATATTTATGTTATGTATTTTCTACACAGCCCAACACATGACCTTTGACTTTTTTCATTTAAATATGTTTAGTCCAGCTGTACTTTAATCTGAGTCTTTAGATAAATACAGAACTAACATCAGAACATCAGAAGAGAGAGAGAGACAGTGAGAGAGAGAGAGAAAGAGAGAGAGAGAGAGTGACAGAGAGAGTGTACCAGGTCCTGCCTTGCCTTGTAAACTTTCTGCTCCCTGACACTGAGATACAGAGAGGTCGTAAATGGGGATTAATGTGATTAGATGGAGGATTAAGTCAGGGCATCTCTCTCTGTCTCTCTCTCTCTCTCTCTCTCTCTCTCTCTCTCACACACACACATACACTCACACACGCACACACACATGCACGATACACAAACACAGTTCAAAATGCGAGGGTGTGAGATAAGCAGGCTAGAATAAACAGAAACAGCAGGTGAGCATGAGGAGAGCAGTTTAGAGAAAGAGAAAGAGAGAGAGACAGAGAGAGAGAGAGAGAGAAGGAAGATTTCATTATGATCTCAAGTGTAATCTCTACAGAATATGTACAAGAAAATACATTAGATTATTAGTAGTAGTAGTAGTGGTAATATTGTTTATGTAGTAATAATAAGATAAAGGCTACACTCTTAAAAATAGATTTCTCAAAAAGGGTTCACTGAATTCCAGACATCTAGCAGACGTGTAGTTCCATATCACTTAGAGATTTACCTCCACCTAAACCTAAACCTAAACCTCAGTAGCAGTATTTCTGCTCTTTTTAGTTTTTCTGGAAATCCCCCTAAATGTGGACCAGCACAATGTCCTCATTTATACAGATTTTTCCTGTCGTCCCTTCATCATTCATATGACAATTCATCTCATAGTCATCATATTCCAATCATTTGGTCCTCATAAATGAATAAATACACTCCCACACACACACACACACAAATACACACACATGGAGTATAGCATCAAATTCTGGGCCCTGTGCACAAGCAGTGCCCATGGCCCTCCCCCTTTTATTATTAAATATTTACTTTGATATTTAAAGGAAAATACATTTCCAGACTCGTCCAAACACTTGGGGTCCTAGTAACTCAGTCTCACTTTTCCCCCACTGTGACACCCCTGCTTACACACACACACACACACACACACACATGCATACATACACACTTTCTGGCAAAATCAACAAGGAACTATGGCAATAAATTTATATCTGAACCTGATATCAAATATTAACAAGGGTCATAAACCACACACACACACACGCACACACGCACACACACACACGCAAGCACACACACACACACTACAAAGAGAAGATAAAGACATAGAGATATATAGAGGAGCTGCTTGTGAGGAGTCCAACAGTTTTTTTTACATTTTTCCCTCCAGCTAAAGTCAGTAAGATCCATCCATCCAACAGTGATTGATTTTCTGCTTCACAACAACACAACGAATGAATGAAGAGCCTCTCTCTCTCTCTCTCTCTCTCTGATTGTAGCAGCTTGCAATGGCCTCACAAATGATTTAGCTAATTATGATTTACCACTTAGCCACATGATCTTCAGCAGAAGTGTTGGCTACTGAAATCAGGATGATTATGCAGATTATGCAAATGTTGTCCGAATGAGGAGCCATTGTGGCTGAAGCTGGATCACCAGAGAATGGAAGCAGCACCACTGAAACACAACAGCAAACACTGAAAAACCCTAAAATCCTTTTTATTAAACAGATAAGACAACATTCACTGAAGGGGAACCTACCACATACGAGGCAGAGTGTTTTATTATTATTATTATTATTATTATTATTATTATTATTATTATTATTATTATTATTATTATTATTATTATCACAACATATGTAAAAGGAGTTTTATCACTGATCCCTGCTGCTAAATACCCACAGGTCTTCTCCACCACACACACACACACACACACACACACACACACACTTCTTTAATTAGTCAACGCATCAAAGCCATTTGTTTGCTGCAAATAAGAGTAAATGTGGCACAGACAGAAAGGCAGAAGAAAGCAGACTAGTGGAAAATATAATATAATTACTGGCTTATTAGTTACACAGATGACTCAAACAAATTAAATATGCTTTTTATTCATTTCCTGGCCCTGAGATTAAACGAGAAGCTCCCCAGGCTCGACATATCGTTCATTTCCATGTTGTCTTAAGTTTTGTTTTGAAAAGGAATTACATGTATCTTTTTTTCTCTCAGTGTTTTTGTTTTGTTGTTCCTGAACATCCTCTGTGTTGAGTTCAGACCAGACTACCATTCTTAGATGTTGTGGAAAACGACTGTCCTTGTTAAAGAATAAGGAGAACTGAGCTGCTTTGATGTGTTAGCACTGGTCTAAGTCTGTGTGCTGTGTGTAGGAGGCTGATACATACCTGTAAGTGTGTGAACAGAATACAGCACTCAGTGTAATTACAGCGAACAAGAGCGTTATGATCACAGAAGAATCTAATAACACTAATTATCTCATTTGGCAAGTACCATATCATTATGACCAGATAACTGGGTTGTAGCATCTTAGAAATGACAAGGTTTGTATTGTGACCACGATCAGCAGAGGTGTGAACAGATGGTGACATCCAAATTCTTCAAATTCTAATCTAATAGAGCATATGTGGGATGGGCTGGAATAACTAGTCTGATATGTACTGGTTCCACCTCGTAACAGTCTCAGACATGTAAAACAGACAGACCATAACCACAATATGCTAAACCACACTATAATGCAAAGGTGTCAAAAGTATTCACAGTCATTACTCAGGTAGAAGTATAGATACTAGGGTTTAAAAAGACTTTTACAGAAGTTGAAATATCAACTTAAGCTTTTTACTCAAGTAAAAGTGCAAAAGTACTGGTTTTAAAACTACTTAAAGTATAAAAGTAAAGTAATGTAAGGAAAACAAATGCCAAAACTTAGGCTGTGCCACAGGAGCATATAGGGCACTACCCCACCCCCCACCCCCAAAATATTTTTTTTCAAGTAATGACTAATTTTATATTAAAATGGTAATGTTGACATTTTTTGAGGATGTACTGGCTACCTGTTTCAGCTGCATATCTGTCCCTTAAAAATTAATACATTTTAGTAATCAGAATCAGAATCAGAAATACTTTATTGATCCCAGAAGGAAATTGCAGATAGTTATGGTTCTCCATTAATAGATATATAATAATGTAAGAGCCATTTTGCACTAAATGTATATTTAATAGCAATTATATCGCTATTTTGTGTTTTATGTTCTTCTAGGTTATTTAGGTGCATTATTTTAGTATTTAGAGTACTTGTAAATCCTTTATTTTTCTGGCAATCGATTGCTTTTCCTGATTGCCAACTTATTCTGTACTCCATTACTTTTCCATGAGAAGATCAGGGCAGTAGTTTAAGGTAGCACAGTTTTCTTACCGTAGTCTGTTATGCTAAGCAACACTTTTGATTTAATCCTTTGTTATCATGGTAAAACAGTACAAATGGACCTGTGTAAAAAACAACAGAATAAACTTCTTTGATAAATAGAAATAATCTATTAAAATACTATTAAAATAATCAAATGACTTCTTAATTTATAATGATTAGATGTGTTTTTAATCATTTTTATTAGTGATTATCTTAAATTCTGCTGAAAGATAACCCGAAATATTACATACTGTGTCTTTAAGTATAGTAACAAAGTATTTGTATTTGACACCTCTGCTATACTGTACTATTCTATTATACACGACACACTATACTGTACTACACTGCACTATATTATACTATACCATACCACAATAATTATTTGTAATATGGTAGTATGTGGTTTTGATGATTGCACAGCTTCTTTTCATCCTTTCTAAGTTCACACATGTAACTCCACAGTTTTATTCCTTTCATTGGTTCCTTGCATTACATTTAAAGATACAGTATGTAATATTTCGGGTTATCTTTTAGCAGAATTTAAGATAATCACTAATAAAAATGATTAAAAACACATCTAATCATTATAAAGTAAGAAGTTGTTTGATTGTTTTACCTTAGAATAAGCTGTTTATATCAACATTGGTTGCGGGTCGAACACCGACTGAGGCTGCCATGTTGCATCGCCATGTTTCTACAGTAGTTTGAAAAGGACAAACGAGGCTAGCGAACTGAAAAACCGTTTGTGTTGTAATGATGAATTGGCCACTCAAATTCGATGGCGCTGTAGCTTTGTTTTACCGTTGGCTGACATAAAACAGGAGAAGAAGAAGAAATAAACATATACCTCAATAAAACCTCAATAAGAAAAACACTGAGGAGAAGCAAGAATAAAGGTTTTTTGGTTTATTTTTTAAGATGGCGGAACATTCTTATGCTCCTCAAGAAGAGAAAACACAACTTCAATCGTCAAAGAAAACATGATGGCACTTAGCTTCATATTCGTGCGCGCAGTGTTTTTCCCCCATTCCACCTTAAATGGTGCTGTAGGACATTGTAGCGCACCAGAGC
>BRDA01088145.1:17500-29536 GCA_036984385.1 Crenuchus spilurus
TTTCTCATGGTCATTAAGTCGGGACCCACTTTTATAGAATACAAACCAAACAAATTTATTTTTGAAAAATAGCCTTCAAAAATACATTTAAACATACATATGAATGTAAAGAGAATTTAAGAGATTTCAGTGGGGACACAACTGGCTTGATTCAGAGGGTTTGAAGGGGTGCTGGAACATAAATTAAATTAATATTACTAATAAATATTAATACATTACTTACAAATTATGATATGATTATAATATACTAATAATAACTTAAGTGTTATTAATAATAAAATAATACAATTTATATTTATCATTAATAAAATATTACATATTATTATTAAATATTTATAAACTGTTAAAAGCATGTAGCATAAAATTACCACCCAAATCCTTGCCTCCGAACAACATCACAAATTTAACAGAAGAGTAACCAGAAGTGTTGCCATATCTTGCGAAAGAAACAAGCAACCAGCTCTATGAAAACAAGCCCAAAATAAGCCCAACTGGCAACCCACTACTTTCAGTAAAACAGAAGCTGCTTTTAAACATTATAAAAGTAAACATTTATTATGACATTATACATAAACAACACAAAAATTATGCTAAAAACTTTTAATATGAACGTTGGCAAGCTACAAAGGTGGCTATTCTCATTTCTTTGTTTTGTGTCATTGTGTTTTGGGGCACTGAAACCCATGTTTGTTAGCCTCAGTATGCAGATTTTTTCTTGTGCTTCTCATTTTTCGCTTTGTTATGGGGAGCTCGGAGATAATCAAAGAGTTTCACTCGGAAAGAAAGTCAAGCCCAAATAAGCAACTTCACGTTCAAAAACAAACAAAAAAAAAAAACGCAACCTGCCACTCACGAGATTTGCAAGCGACTTTAGAAAAAATAAGCCCAGAGTCTCTTATAAAAAGCGTTACCATGGCAACGAGAATGCTGTGCGCTTGACCACCTCCTGCCTCTCTGTGTCTCGTTTTCAATTTAAAAGACAAGGACAAAATCAGAAAAGCATTCATTATTTTTTAATGGTTTTAAAATGTATTTATTTTTTACAATCTGTCCGCGACCCTCCCAGAACATGTCCGCGACCCACCAGTTGAGAATCACTGCTCTAAAGGACTGGCCTCCAGTAGGTTGTGGCGCAGTATGCTAGTAACACACAGTACCTAATTCAGCTGAGATTTCAGTTAAGTTACAAAACACATTAAACATCAAATAAACTTTAACACCAACTAAACCTTCAACTATAAGCTGAATCTTCACAATTTGCTATTATGCTAGCTAGCACACATGCTATGCAAGCTAACCAACCACTTAAAGCTAATTATTGCAATGAATGCTATAAACTGTGCAGTGCGCTTTAGTTGTAAACAAACGTTTTATTAATGATAAAAGTCATTTTACGTCATGCCAAATCAAACACAGGAACGGTTTACTTTTTCACAATGCTCAAGAGACTAAAATAAAATTGTTTCAGATGTTTAGACTTAGACTCAACTCAAACTCACATCACAGACATGAGACTCAGACTCAGAAACTTGAGACTTGACTTGATTGACTTGACTTGAATTTGCATCTGAGAAACTCTAGAACTCACTCGGACTTCCACTTCAGAGACCCAGCCAATATGAAAACACTTAGACTTGACTCAGACTCACAACCCAGAATCTCAAGACTTGACTTAAACTCGCAACTCAGAAACTTGACTTAGACTCACACATCAGAGACTTGATTCAGACTCACTACTCAGCAACATGAGACTAGTTGCAAACGTGCAACTCAGAAACTTGACTTAGACTCACAGCAGCAGAAACTCAAGACTTGAGTAAGACTCACTACTCAAAGACTTGAGACTTGACTCTGAATTTGCACCTCAGAGACCCATCTCGGACACAGAGACTCTGACTCACAACTCAGAAACTGTAGATTTGAATTAGAATTCCACCTCTGAAACTTGAGATGGACAGCTCAGAGACTCAAGTCTTGATTCAGACTCACTGGATGTCTGTTCTGAGTCTTTATCTTTTTCTTTCTTTTTTCTCTTCCTCTATCTTTCAATCATTCACTTTGTATCTCTCTCTCTCGCCCTCCCCTTAACCTCCCAGATCACTCCCACTCTGCTCAAATTAACCTTCTAAGCCTTTCATCTCTGCCGCACGACAACCCACCACACACACACACACACACACACACACACTTCCCCAAAAAGCACAGCTAAAGCAGTCATACCAGACAGGTAGTAGAGTGGAGCCTTTAGTCCAAACATGCTGGAATGAAGGATGCTGAGGTCAGGTGGGCTCAGAGAGAGATAAAAGAAGAAGAAGATGATGAACGAGGGATTCCTTCTGCTTCACGGCTGGAGAAAATCACTCCAAACAGGGTCCTCTGGTCAGAAAAGCCTAAGAGTGTCCAGACAAGCAGAGACCAGAGAGTCCATCCACTCCGCAGGGCTTTTACCGACAAATCCAAGAGCGCTGGAGAAGAGTGAGCCCCAGAATGAATAGTCCCATAAACAAGCGTGCAGAATGTGTCATCCCTTCATTCTGAACAAGAGAAGAGTCCTCCCTCCTCCACTCACACTCTCTGCCTCTCTTTTATCCTCTTCTCCTCCTTCTCTCTATCACAGCGTCCCACTGCTGACTGCACAGCTCAACATAGAGGAGGAGCACAGAGAGAGAGAGAGAGAGAGAGAGAGAGAGAGAGAGAGAGAGAGGGAAGATGGAGAGAGCAAAAGAAATAGAGAAGAGAGCAAAAGGAAGAGATAAAGAGAAAAAACAGTGAGAGAAGAGAGTGGGAAAAGAGAGAGAGATAGAGAGAGAAACAGATGGGGAGAGGGACAGTGAAAGAAGAGAAATGGGGAGAGAGAGACAGAGAGAGGGACATAAAGAGAGAGAGAGTCAGAGAGAGAGAAAAGAGGAAAGAGCAAAAAATACAGAGAGACAGGAGAGAGTGAAAAGAGGAAGTACAGAGAACGAGAGAAACAGAGGGGGAGAAAGAGTGAGAGAAGAGAAATGGAGAGAGAAAGAGAGGTATATAAAGGGAGAGAGGTGGGTGGAAGAGGTATAGAGAGCAAAATGGATGTAGAGAGACAGTGAGAAAGAGAGAAACAGAGAGGGAGAGAGAGACAGAGAGAGAAAAATAAAGTGAGAGAAAAGAGAGCAAGAGGAAATGACTGAAAGAGAAAAAGAGAGAAAAGAACAAAAGAAAGAAAGGAAAGAGAAAGAGAAAGAAGTAAAGAGAGGATAGATAGATAGATAGATAGATAGATAGATAGATAGATAGATAGATAGATAGATAGAGAGAGAGAGAGAGAGAGAGAGAGAGAGAGAGAGAGAGAGAGAGAGAGTGAGTGAGAGAATCTTAGTTTTTTGAGGCTATAAAGAGTATATTATTATTATTATTATTATTATTATTATTATTATTATTATTATTATTATTATTATTATTGTTGTTGTTGTTATTGTTATTATTATTAACTATAGTACATATACATTTGTACATGCACATAGACATGATTTGGCTACACTGTACCTTAATACAGTCAGGCCAATAAAGGTTCTCTGAAGCTGAAGCTGAAATGAGGAGAAACTGAAGGAGAGCAAGAAAGATGGAGGTACTGAGGATGAGTGTAAGAAAGTAACTGACTTTTAGGGGAAAATGAGAAGAGAGAGAAGTTAGAGAGAGAGAAATACAGAGAAACAAACAGAGATATAGAGAATGTGGGGTGGATGGGTGAGATGAAGAAGTGTGCCCTGCCATCAGTTTTATGTGAGTCATTATGTGTAAATTGGACTGCAGCCTGAGTGACAGCTGATTTGTCAGCCCTAATGAGAGAGAGAGAGAGAGAGAGAGAGAGAGAGAGAGAGAGAGAGAGAGAGAGAATGAGAAACAGAGAGAAAAAAGAGAAATGGGGGGGCAGAGAGTGATTGGGCATCTATTCTCTACACCCATATCTCTCTCTCTCTCACACACACACAAACACACGCACACAGATATAAATATTCTTAGACGTACAAGCTCAACCTCACATGCATTATGCAGCATGCACGCACCACACACCTATGCATACACTTTGAGCACACACACACAGTCACACACACAGTCACACACTCATTTCATTGTTTATAGATAAGAGGGGTAAAGGCTGGCAGATCACAGAAGACTGAAAGAAGAGGAGTGTCAAAATAAAGCTCTCATCAGCCTGCTGTCACACACACACACACACACACACAGAGAGAAATTCCTCTGACACTGGGTATTACAGTAAAAATAAAAAAGCTCTGGTTTATTATAACTCATTCATACCTGTGTGAGTTAACTCTTATACATCTACAGCCATTACTGTCATTCTCATATACACTCAATTCATATTTCATTAACATGTCATATTACTGCAAATGTATACCTGCATCATCATTTATAGTATAAAATACAGTACATTACCCCAGCTAACACACAACATTATAAGAAGGTTCCAGGAACGTTAGCCTGTAACATTACAGAAATAATGGTCCTGGGACATTTCAAAATGTGACGGTTTGCATGACAAGGTTTCTGTAACGTTTCTCACAGAACATTCGTAGTTAAACAATACCATTATGGCAATGTTTGAAATAACATCAGCGAATGTTTTTATTGGGTCTGAGCTGATGTGAGTGAGAGAGAAGGGAGGAGTCAGCACAGACAGGTCAAAGGTCAGTCAGGTAATGTTTACTTCATATCCATCCATTCATCCATTATCACACCTGCTTAATCTTTATCAGGGTCACAGTTATTCCCCTACACCCTCACTGGGCACACGGCACCAATCCATTACTGTGTGTTACTACATATCATTTATCTCTAATAAATAATCAGTTTATTTATTGTTTTGTTTTTTAATCAAGAACATCAAATTCATAGCAGATTTATTTCTTTCACTTTGAACACAAAGAACTCACAGAATCTGGTGTGAGAATTTAACAAAAATGTCTTGAGTGAGAAATAAATGAGCAAGAATAAACATCTAATATGTATACTCACCATGGAGAACCAAATAGGAACCTAGAAGACAACCCTGTTCCAAACCTTTCTCATTGACTCAAAAGTGACCCTGCAGTGATGCTGATGTTGCCTGACTGTAAAAAAAGGTCAAAATATTGACACAGCATCATAACAAACAAGGGCCCATATTTATCAAGTATGTTCAAATGAGAGACTGATCGGAGATCAGCTCACACCGGTCAACATGATCGGTGCTCTGTAAATATTTATTTATTGAGGAATTTGTTAAAGAACCATCCATTGAAAGGTTCTTGAAGGAGTTAAGAGGTGCTCTTCTGTGGCATCACCCCAAAGAATCTTACTTTGCACTTTTTAATACACCAGAAGAATGTACAGGAGACACAATTAGATTGAAGTGGTCATGAGATTCCTCTCCTATCCTCATTCTGTCACTCTCTCTCCTTCATTCTCTCTCTCTCTCCCTCTCTCTCTCTCTCTCTCTCTCCCATGCATTCTGAGCCATTATAAGCCAGTCATACGAGAGCAGAAGAGCTCTCTTGATTCGTCAGGCTTTGCCCATCTGACACATAGCATTAACATTCTTATCCATCACTTAAGACTTTAGTCACCACCACCAATCTTGTCATGTGTATGTGTGTGTGTGTGTGTGTGTGTGTGTGTGTGTGTGTTACACGGGCTTATCTGGTCCATCATTTATTGTTTGGCCATCAGCATTGGCAAATCCTTCTACCTCACTGACTGGACCATAACACACATTTCAAAAGTCCTGCACACTCAGTGTTTTATATGTTTAACTTCTTATCATTTCAGTGTCAGTCTGTGTGTGGCAGCACCAGTAAGTCAGAATACAGTACAGTATTAATCACTGTTACATAATTGAGGAAATATTTTGGTACTGAAACTAATAGGTCTGTTGCTGGGTCCACTGGAGTGAAAGTTTTCATATACACTCTGGTGCCTTGCCAGTGTTAAGCACCCAAATGCCTAGCTCCAGCATTGCCCTTAAGTCTGTCCTTATAATGTTTAAGCACAAATGCTTTCTGGTGCTTAACTTTCTCTGGCAGCACATTGCGCTGCCTTGAAATATCTCTATACATTTCTTCTGTCACAGGACAGCCAACTATTCAAATAGAGTGAGACAGTGGTGACCTCCCCTGGATAGCTTCTTAGAAAAAGCAGGAGCGAAAAGCCACCAGTTTTGACTTCAAGTGCAGATAGAGGAGGTGGTAAAATCATTAAAATAAGAAACAAAAACAAACTAAAAAGTGCAGAGCACATAAAAAGAGACAGCACATCTGCCCCTATGAGAGTTAATAAACAACATAAAAAACAAACAAACAAAAGGGCTTGATTACGCTGGTCTCAGCTCCCAGGGGGGGATAGAACCTCAGAACCTTATGGGGGATTTACAGGCAGCCTGCCACCTCCCAGGGGGGCATAAACCTTGCCGGGGATATAGGGCTGACGCCCCACAGTCAACTCACACGCACTCAGTCAGAATGGAGACAGCATCTCAGTCTCTGGGCTGAAACCCATTGAAGAAGAAAAGAGAAGACTTTCTCTTATTTTAAGAACATTTTCTCTTATTTGTTTCTTTTTAGGAACTTTTTAGGAAAGAGTAAGGGACAATCCTTGGCTGTGTGGCAATATGCCATTGAGGATGAGCCCCTTCCCTATGATTCATTAATGCCAGTCATCAGCTGTTCTGTTGTTCACAGCTGTGGCAGGTTTGGTGAGGTTGTTAGCCCACCCTCTCTGATTGGCTGTTTGCCTTGGGGGTCGGGTTCCTTTTACCTGATTTGCTAGTGCCAGTCAATAGAAGTTATTGCCCACAACTGTGACATGGGTTTTAAAAGTCTGTGTCATGTGTCAAATGTGAAGTCATTGATGATGCCTGTGCAGGTCTGACTTTTACTGGGAACCTGGTCATTTTTCAAGACCCTGTCTTTAAAAAGAAAAGAAAAAAGGGGAAAAAAGTATAAAACAAAAACACTTTCTTCTCATCTCATGCATGAGTTTCCCTCCAGAGGCTGAGATGCATCCTCCATTCTGTCTTGATTAGGTGTGGGTTGACTGCATGAAAATCTACCCTGTATCCCAGCCTCCCCAGTAGGGTATATGCCTAACTGGGAGCTGATTTGATTTGCCAGGCTACCTGTAAACCCAGTATGTTGCAGCCCTAGACACCCCAATTTTTGCTAAATGGTGTATGACTTGTTGTGTTGTATGCTCAGTATAGACTTATACAGCTTCTGTATCTTCAAACAGATACAGAACTTTTGCTTTGCGTTAGCAAAGACTGATTTCTTTACTCCTGTTTGTTCACTACTGTTTCTACTGACTCCTGTTATCACTGTTCTGAGTCAACTAGTCCACAGTGTTGATTAGTTCAACTAGTCTCTACAACATGCCAATGCATACACTCTACCCTGCTTGGTATATCATTTAGAGAACACTTAGTGGTCTGTGGTGTGAGTGTTACATGAACGTGACATATCGGCATGTTTTATTCATCTTCTCTTTGTTCAGAGGTCTGAGTGTAGAGTCTCTCAAGTCCAATAAAGAAGAGCACTTCACTGCTAACGACACCTTCACCCAGTATCCACCCTGTCCATCCATCCTGGTGTCAAAACCATTTTTGCTTACATAGTACATGCCCATCATATTGTCGCTTTACACTTAAATTAAATTCATTGCATTGACTGAATTCAAATACAATCCTTGAAAAGTCAAAAATCAGATTTTAAAGCTGTTTAGTAGTGACTAATTCACACTGACTTAATAAGATGGACTCTCTTGCTTTTTAATTGTAATGTACATTAATGATGAGCAATGTATTCTGGGAACACATTTGACTAAAGTCATATTTATCAGAAAGTGCACAGCTGCTGAGCTCAAATGATGTAGAAAAAAATAATTGAACAAAAAAGGTTTTACACCTTACATACAGTGATGATATTATTTACTATATAATAATATATTGTTGACATGAAAACTGAACATACAGTTCATGTCACTTCACTTCTCTCTCTCTCTCTCTCTCTCTCTCTCTCTCAGCGGAAGTATGGAGGTGATAAGATTGTGGGTTACAGCTACTTGGTGCTCTATCTTTAACCTGCCTGTCACTGACAGTAGCCATAGGGCACACAGCCAGTGGTGGCCAAGCTCAGATACTGGCCAACTGCCAGCGGGCAGCAGAGGATGTGCCAAACCACAGGAAGGAGAGGTGGAAACAGATAAAGATCCTGCAGACACACTCCATGTTTCATTAACCACACAAACACTGTGGTCTGCCTGTACTTCTATTCTCTATAAACTGAGAGCAAGTAAATGAGGCCTGATACATGTCTAACCTGTTTTATACTGAATTTTTATTTTTCTTAAAGGAATCGTTGATCAAATATATGAACATTGTGACATAAAAGCCAGACTAAGTACGTTTTTAATTTGCATTTAAATATGTCAGTATTTCCAGCTGCTCTCAGCTCTACTGGGAGGCTGTTCCAGCAGTTTGGAGGGTAAAAGCAGTATCGTCAAAAGTTATTGTACTGCTTTGAGTAACTAATAGAGGCACCTGAGGATCTGAGAAACCTTCCTGGTTTATAAACTAAAAGTATTTGAGATGTAAGATTTATAAACTGCTTTATAAACTAATAAAATAAATGTAAAATCAATACTATAACTATCAGGTAGCCAGTGTAACCACTTTTTTACAGGAGTAATGTGTGCTCTCCTTTTAGTCTTAGTCAGCAGCAGAGTTTTGAGTTAATTGTAGTGGATTAATTTGAGTTGTAATTATTGCTATTGTAATTATTCATACTGTAACTGTAACTGTCTCTTTTTTGTGATATTTGCTACTTTGTGTTGTGAACAGGCTTTGTTAACTATAAAATGTGTAATAAAATGTTGATCATAATAAAAAAGCAATGTTCTAAACTAAAGAAGCAACATGATGTACCGTAATTGAGTTTCCAGGTTAAAATGCTACTGTATCTAATTGAAATGACAGATTTGTTAATGAACTGACTCTAAATGGATTACATGGCAAAGAACTGCACCCAGGCTGTCATTACAGTGTGACACTTTACACACATACTACACATCATTTCAAATTAGTAACATATTCTAAATATAGGGATGGATTAGTGAGTTAGTAAGACCAATGCCCAATACTCTCTCACTTCCAGAGAATTATTCATTATTGTTACTCTAAACGCCCTCCTCCTGTTCACCAGGGGCAGGCTGTGGTACAGTGATGTGATTATGGCAGCATTCTGTAAAGCCAACAGTAGCTAGTGAAGAATAGGTGTGGCCTCAGCACAAAATACTTGCTGATCTGTGTAAGGTTACCAAGTTAACACATCACTTTGTAAAGTGAACTTTGCTTTGAGAAAGTAGCTGTACTATTATTATTATTATTATTATTATTATTAAGCTGATCTCAGTGTAACAATATTACCTCGACAATAAGCACAGAAGCTGGTATCCATGTGATTTCTCCGTAGAGGAGGATTAAACAGCGATAAACAGGGCTGAATGGAGTGGTGCTGGGTGGCAGAGGAGGGCAGATGGGCAGCAGAGAGAGAACAGCTGCTCCAATACAGGTGTCACTATTTACATTCATAGATACTACATCAGCTCCCCACACTCTGCATCAACAGTCCGGCTCACTGGGAAAAACCCACCAACACCAGCTGTTTAAAGAGTCCTTTCTGTGTTTCTGTTTATAGGTAAGTGATGGTTTGACCTTGATGGACAAAGTTGTGCTATAACCCCGCAGTTATAACCAGTGCCAGCTAGCCAATAGAGGGCACTAGGACACTGCCCTCCATGGTGGAAATAGTTTAAAATAATCAATATCTACATATTTTAAGTCTGTCTGTGCTAAATATGCACAATAACTTTTGGGAGAAATGTGCTTCCTGGTTCATTCTCTCTCTCTCTTGTGAGGTGACAGAAATATCAGCCAGTCAGAGACGCAGCAGCCAATCACTGATCTGCTGACACAACATACAACAAATTTTGCCAATCAGTATCCTCAAACCTGTTGCCTTCATTTCTGGCCCCCAGCAGAGTGGGTCAATGGTTTTAGGAATGTCTGAGGTTATTGATGTAATACATGTCTGTAGAAATGCTAATATTTAGTCTTAATAGTGCTTTTGCTTATTTTATTGTATATGTTAGTGAAGCAGACTCAGCTGGTAATCTAATGATACATACTGTGCTTTCTATCTTTACACATTTACATGTAATGACAGTTTTCATTAACTATTAGTCTTTAATGACAATTAAATAGTGACTTTATCACAGAGCTCTGCTATCCTGCAGTTTGTGTTCAGTAATATTGGGATGGTTATCTGAGTATTACTCAAACAGCCCACCTACAATATTTTCACCAGCAGACACTGATATTAAGACACATTTGGTAAGGACGTCTGTAACTACAATTACTCTGATTAAGTTACTCTCAATTTTTTTAAACTTTAAACAGCTGCCCTTTAAACTGCACAATCATTTAATAATGAATTGAAGTGTACACTATACTGTATATACAACCATGAACACCAAAGGGTTCTTCAAGCTGATGAGGAATGGTGACTGGTTCTGTACAGAACCTTTCTGAAAATGGCACCAATTAGGCTTCCTCTATTATTAGAAGCTTGACATCATAACTGCAGCCGAACCCTTTTTGAGGGCTATATAGAACCATTTTCAGAAAGGTCCATCTACAGCACATTTTTGTCAATCTGAAGAACCTATTTGGTTCTTTGAGTGGTCATGGTTCTGTACAGAACTATTTTCTTTACTAAAGAATCATATCTGCAAGTGTAGAATTGGCCCAAAATGACTTGATTATTAAAAGAAGTGAAGGATATTTCATTTCAGAGATACAATGTTATGACTTTTTGGTGCTGAATGAAATCTGGTCACATGAGTATAAAATGTTCAACTGTTTTATGAACAAAAACATTAATGTCAGATGGTTTTCATTCAGGTCTCTGCTGATATGAATAAAGCAGAATAAGACTGTTGTAATACATACATCCCTTCCCATCACTCACACAGAAATATGACCACACACACACACACACACACACACACACACACAGATTTTTGCATTCCTAAAAAGAAGAGAGGCCAGCTCATCCATATGTCACCTGATGCTGCAAATGTGTGCTAAATTGAATCAATCCATCTCAGAAATGACGGTTGTCATCCTTCTCTCTTTCTTCTCTGCTTTTTCCCCCTTTTATTTTTTTACTAACAAGCTGGCCATCTGTACAATGTGAAAGGGAGGAGGGAGAAAGGGTGAAAGAGAAAAAAGAACAAGCTACATAGAGGAAGACTGAAAGTGAATGGATAGAGAGAGAGCAGCCAATCAGAACCCAAAATAGCTCCATCCCCATACCTCCCCACCCCCATGAGTAATGTTAATTAACTTCCCGTACTGACACTAATGACAGCTTAATGAATGTGTTAATGACCTGTTCGCATCCAGGGCTGCTGTGTGTGTGTGTGTGTTTGTTTGTGTGTGTGTGTGTACATATAAGACCAACCCAGATGCAGTATTCCCACGTGTCTTATGAAACAAACAGAAGGTGGACTGAAATGGCAGCAGGAAACACACACAGGAGTAGATGCTGGCTGTGTATCAAAACTACTCCATTCAGTCTCAACCCCATTAAACCTTATTACACACCAAGCATCTGGCTGTAGCACTGCATTTATACAACAGTTTTACCGAAATTAGAGCTCTGACACATTCTGAGAGGAAGCCAACAGGGTTAGGGAAGTGACATCACATAGCCCTGTACACTGTAAAACATTTTATCAGCTTCAACGTAAAAACTTAAGTTCAAAAGCTGCCTTAAAGTTTTAAGTTAAATGAAATCATTCTTTCTATTTACTTCAACTCAAGACTTTAAGTTGAGTTTGGCTTTGAATTCATGTCATCCGGACCAGAGAGGACAAGGATAACCCAAGTTGTTATCAACACTCTGTTCAGAAGCCTGCATCACTGATGGTATGGGGTTGCATAAG